>CM042261.1:4980658-5125658 GCA_023566225.1 Romanogobio albipinnatus | reverse complement strand
TATATCTGTCTGTCTATCTATGTATCATCTATCCATAAATCCATCCAAATATATATATATTTTTTTTTTTTTTTCATTACATTCAACTTCAAATTGCATATCTGCTTCCTGTTTGAACATGAATTTAATTTGAATTGAGGTCAAATTTAATTCAAGTTCAGGAATTTAATTAGAATTTAAAAAGCACCCACAGTTCAGTTCTGAATGGGGCACAGCCCTGATTAAAACTATTAAGGTTTTGAATTAACAGTAATAAAGTACATTTTCCCAAAATGAAAATGCTTTGCTAGAGTACCGATGTCAGAGTAAATAAACAGAGTAAAAAAAACTGTCCACTGTTGAATACAGAGCTCCTTAAACCTCCACTCTCACAGCAGCTGTTGAATACTGCAGTAGTACAGATGTATTCCAGCATAATGAAAACAAACACAGCTTTTCTCTCTCTTTTTGACACAGCGGCTGCACTAGCACTTTGTAAATGGGTTTTATAGGTGTGTATGTACTGAGCAACTCCATCACACCAGGTAGTGGTGAGAATGAGACGGCCCCACGCCTCTGCACCTGAGCCTTCCTGACAGACACAGGGCTCCAATCAGACCATGTTTCCAACACAGCTGTCGCCCTGGAAGCCTTTCACTCTTCTAAGGTCAGGAGAATTCCTCAATGTGGCTGTATATGCTGCAACAGTGCTTCGTTTATTTTTACACTGGATTAACCGATTCAGTCCTCGCTGAGAGACAACAAGACTGCTTTTACACACTGTTTAAAAGTGTCTGTTAAAGAAAATCAGTTCTTCTGGGTCAAGATAAAATCCCTGAATAATTCACTGTGCGTTTGTGTGCACTTGTGAAGTACTTCACGCGCTGAAAGCCCTTTACATGTAATGAGGTCGCGACTCGGCCATCACTCATGTAGCCTATACCATTGCATGACAGTGCTCATCATCTAGTTTGTGGACAGAGCCTTTTGTTATTCTCCTCCTTGACGCTCAATTACAAGCTATGGCTGAAAAGGTGGTAAACGGGACCATAGATCACACTAATGAAATTGTTAGTGCCCCCTGCTGGCCCCTAATAACCAACACTCAAGTTACAAGACCACCGTGGAAGCTGCCTGTCATGAATGCTGTTGGTTTGTCAAAGGAATAATAGTGCTATATATAGTATGCACTGAATGTGCACACTCATTTTGGTTGTTGCATCACTGAAATGCAGCATTTACCCAGCTAACCGCTAACGTTCTGGCAAGAGTCATGGACAAACTTTTTTTTCTTTTCCTGTAATGCTTTGGGTGTCCGTCTAACATTTTTAAAAATATTTTCAAAATGTTTCGAGAACATTCAAAAGTAGCATTCCAGTATTTTTAGCAAATTGATTAAATGTTCACTTAATCCAAGACTTTATATATACACTCTAAAAAAAATGGTGCTATATGGCACTAAAAGTGGTTCTTTGGCTCGTAATCGTAGGGGAACCACTTTAAGTGCTGTTTAGCACTAAATCTTGGTGCTTCAGTGGTTCTTCAGCGGTTCTTCACCAGTTCTTTGGGATGACTGAGGTGCTATATAGCACCACTACCATATACAGAACCTGTTAAGATATGGTGCTATATATCACCAAAAGTGGTTCCCGTATGATTACGAGCCAAGAACCACTTTTAGTGCCATATAGCACCTTTCTTTTTTTTTGGAGTGTAGGAAGACATTGCATTCCAATTACTTATGAATGGGAGAAAGCATTGATATACATAATAAAGGCTAGATGTCTTACAGCGGCGGCCATCTTGTCACAGGCAAGCTTTCTGGCGGGCTCTGTGGTACCTGATGTAAGGCGAGTGATCTGCATGAACACGAATACTCTTATCTCGCTGAAATCTTGACGGATTTACAAATGGTTTGGTTTCTTACAAATGTCATTAGCGTGGCTATAATTCTGGATGCTTGAACAAATTATGAATAATTATTCATAAGTACGCATTGTCATAATTACATCTCTGACGTTTATAACAAACCAAACAGTTTGAAAATCGGTAGAAAATTGAGCAAGATATGGTTATTTAAAAAGTTCATGCATCATTAAAACACAATGTTACGAGTGAGCGAGCTGACTGTGACAAGATGGCCGCCAGGTGCAGACGTCGACCTCCATTTAGCCTTTATTATGTATATCTATGGCAGAAATCGCAAAGCCCAATATGGCGAATAAGCCCCACCTACTAAATGAAAGAGCCAATCGTTGATTAGTTAAGTCATTGCATCACTACAGCTGCTGTTAGAAGCTCCGGATGCTATAGAAACAGGCAGTGTTATCAGACAGGCAGTGTTATTTAGGACTGCGCATGCACATTAGCTTCGTCCAGGCTGAAAAATACATTTTTCTGTCATGATTTGAACGTTTAGAAACTAAATTTACGAGACAGATTTCATTGGTGATTTCAAAAATGAAATGTAATCGTACGCTTGGCGAACAGTTTTGGAGAATTTGACGTTTACCCATTCAAAGAGATAGGAGCTGCACTTGCCCGCCGGAGAGGCGTTTCAAAGATGGCCGCTGAGTGAAATGACTTGTCTCAAAGGGACTTTGACTTGTCTGGCTATCACCAGACCAAGCTCAATTTAAGACTGAACATTGGTCTGGGGAGTCTGCTATGTATTTTCTACTGCACAAGAGGCGTGATCAACGAGCATAATTCAAATGACTGTACGCAATTGGATAGTGGTCTGATTCAACCAATCAGACCACAAGAGGCATGATCAACAGGCATCGCTTCTCTAGCCACCATCGTGTTAAACCCAAGCCAGTCTGTGATTGGTTCCCGCAAAAGTGTAACAGAAGCAGTAGAAATGAATGTACAGGTTTACAGACTGAGTTGCAGGGCGAAATCAAATCGCCAGACTTAATGTTCGCCAAGAATAACCAAGTTTAAAAAACTGAACATTTAACTTAATGGGAACATTCACAAAACCTTTCCAGAACATATTTTTGCTACACACAGTTAACAACATTAACACCGTCTGACAAGCCAATGCAAAATTCACTAATGAAATAACATGGGAATTCTGTGAGACTGGCTTGAATCTGAATTTCCTTAATGGTGTACTCCAAAATGTTGTTTTTCTCAAGTGTGACCTTTGAGGATTTCAGGCTCTAGACACACAATAATTAAAATGCAAAATGAGGCTGGGTATATGTGCTTGTAAACATTCTTACACCATGCACACCGCCAAGCTCCAAATGCAAGGAAAAAAAACAGGATAAAATTTCTGGTAATTTTGGCTGGCAACATTTCATCTGGTTTATTCCTCACATTAAGTCACCCCAACGAATAACCAGTAGTTAAGCACACCTAAATGTGTGTTTTTGAATGGCTTGGTTCAGTGAATGATTCAACAATTCATCCCAGAATCGTCTGACTGAATGATTGAATGAGTCCCTCATAATACAGACACTTATCTCCACCTACTGGTGTATGAAACCTGCAGAAAGTGAATATTTAAAAAATATATATATTATTATTTCTAATTCAAAAACAATGCAAAGTAATGCACAGTAATGCACAAGTCTGTAAATTAATTATTAACAATAGCAGGCTTGGCATCATGTTTATTAATAATTATTATTTAGAGTAATAAATATTTATGGTCTGTATGCACTTACTAGTTTATAGTTTTTTTTTTAGACCCTGCTTACACTGCTTTTTTTTTTAAAATAACCACAAAACCCAACACCAAAGCTTGTTATGAGACCTTTCTCCTAAAACATCATCCATTATAAAAAGCCATCCATCTGTCAGTGTCTTTGTGTTTTTTTTCCCCCTTCATACTACAAGCTGTTTAACACTTCAGATGTAGTCAAGTACAAGTGAAGAGACCAAAGTAGATGTGAGTATGTGTGCATGACGAATGCAATGCTGATCACCAGGAGCTATTAAGGAGAAGAATTTAAGATGCGTCCAGGGAAAACTACTGGTGATCCACTGAGCGTCCATGCGAGGCTTTTACTGTGAGAGAATCACTCGAAGCCCCGATCGATTCTGCTCAGGGCGGGAGAAAAGGTGATGCATATCCAAGTAGCAGCAGTACGGTCTGCAGCAGAAGCACGGATCTCAATCCGGTGTAACATATTCCCTTCAGATGAGGTATTCACGAAAGAACAGTTCGTGAAAACAGAAACCATCTAATTGGATCCATTTTATCACGGTTGCAATTTCCCACGAGACGTAATTCTAACCTGAGGGCAGTGTGCCATTTGTCAACTGACAGGAGACGCTACAGAAATGTTACACGACAACCCTCACGCATGCAAGCGGCTGCTAGAAATCATCCTGTAAGCGGTGCATACTCACACGAACAACCTTAAAGCACGCTTTTTGTAGAAGAGGAGTTCCTCAAATCTATTCGACTGCAGACATCTGGGGACTTTAATGACCCTGCTCTGCACCTGGCTCTTCAACAGCCATGCTTTGCTCATGGAGATTAAAAGCCTCTTTCAGGCAAGCCAGAGAAGAGGCGGTGTTACACAGCGGCAAACTGTAACATGCTGGATTTTACACTTGCAAGATAGGGCACTGATCCCAAGTATGATGCCTCTTCCAGCTATTAATCCTCAGTGGGTCCGTATGTTAACCACTGAGTAGACATTTGGCTTCTAGCTGGTCATCTGTGGTCAGTTTACGGCGACTAATTCGAAATAAGTGAGATCGAAGAGGCTGCTGATAAAGCCACTCATGTATTAGTTCCCCCAATAAAATGTGATTTATTAAGCAGCCTTTCAGAACAAACAAACTGAAAGAGCACTGTGAAATTACACATGGCATAACTTATGAAAATAAACAAGACTTTGAAATGATGTACGCTCTGTTAACAAATGCTTCCATTGTTTGACAGCCAGTCCATTTATTCCTTCACTTTCACTTCATGTGGTTTACGCTGCAAACTAAAATCTTAAGTTGTCGTTGGTAGATCCTTAAATTGCCTATGCAGAAATTTCAACCTTAATGTCTCATATGCACCATTTTTCACCTGAATATCAAGCATAACTGTACTAAGGCACAAATACGTCTTTGCTGCAAGAAATGAGAAGAGATGAAGCACGTTTATATAGAAATCTACCACCTGGACTCCCATGGAGCATGTTTAATTCAAGCACCAGTAGAAATAAATGTTCATAATTAAGTTTAGTCCTAAGGCCTGCTGATGTTAAAGCATATATTCGCTGTCCACATCCCTGCTGGGGGAAACATGCTTAAACCAGCTGAAAATGGTCTTCCAGCCTCGACTAGTTTGCTGGTTTAAAAGATAGTTTGGGCACGCCAACCCAAACTATGGACAGGCTAGAAGACTGATCTTAAGACCAGCAAACCATCTTATGGTGCATTTCTGCAGAGATGTTTCTTATTTATTAATTAAGGTTGACTGTATCTTAATTCCATACGTCTATTTACTTATTTAAGTACATTAAACAACTGTACGTCAGAATGACTCACTGGATAGCGCTCTCTCTCTCTCTCTCTCTCTCTCTCTCTCTCTCTCTCTCTAAGGCAGTGATATGAGGTCTAGATCGCATTAATTATCCTCGGGATCTCGTCACACTGCCACCACGCGACGGGTTATCGGCCAACAAGACTGCACCTCGCACACTTTACGCACACCGGTACTGCTGTTTAGCCATATCTCTCCAACTAGGAAACGCATCCATCCCTTTTCTGTACCTATTCACTCCGCGTGACGTCATACTTGATGCGCTAAAGCATCAAATAACACAAAAAAAATATCAAACTGTTAACAGCTTATCTGTGTAGGCCTATGTCTATAATATAAGGAGTTCAAATGAATGTGCATTTCTGTTTAAGGTGGCGGTGCTATTCCTACACACACCGTTTAGCATCAGATGAATCAGCTCTGATGCAAATTAAAATGCTAGGCAGGTGGTAATGACCAAGATACATCAGGCAGAAGTGCTGCCCGGGGGTTCGCCTCCACCCCACTAAATTCAATCAAAATGCAAAGGGTTTTTTTTAAACCAGAAACCCAAGATAAAACATTCTGCAAACTTCTCTTCTAAAAGCCCTGTATATTTCATTTCCCACACAGATAGACGAGCACACACCGAGCCTCCTCCAAATAAATTCATTGAAAGGATGTCTCAATATGCGATCATTGTATAAATGGAGACGGCGTGCAACAGTTAAAAATCAAACCAAGTCCCCAAATCAAGGCTAATCAATACGCGTCCAGACGCGTCAATCCCATCGCGAGATGCTGTGTGAGACAAGTGTAAGGTCGAAATCTTCCGTGTCACACGCTATCCAGCCAGTTCCCGACTACTTATAGATGTGTTAATGGTGCATTTTGTTGGCTGGATACCTACTACACCAATACGTGATTCTCTTGCCATCCCCAACCAATTGAGCTGCGAAAATAAGCACGCGCTCGTTTGAGATTCCCCATGTATACAGTAATTAGCTGTTTCCTAACAGTGGTTATATGAAGACCTGCCATGCACACCTTAAACTGCTCGGAAAAGATCTCTCTACGCCCTCATATGTTACTTTGTGATCCATCGTTTAACGAGCACAAGCAACTCACGTATCCGCTCGAGCATACTGCAAGAATATTTATTGAGTCCTCGCTCAATGCCTGCATTGAGTAAACGCGCGTTTATTCTCAGGCATTCTGCTGCACGGTTGGCTCTCCTCTCCCTACATCCTCTCCAAGCTCGTTCCCATCCATATACATTGATGCAAAACCTCCGAATAACTCCTCGAGACTGCCGACTTACCTCGCACGCATGTGACCATCATAAAAAATATCAGATTCCAAAATGTAACTCCAGTTTTAATCCCCATTTTCTTTGCTTGGGAGTCCGCCGGACCACATCTAATACATCCTCTCTTGAAAACGGCCAGGAATCCCGTTGATCTGACGCTGTGCCCCTCTGTGTCATCTATGCTCATGTTCACATGAAGGTAGTTGTTCTCTCCCTCAGCCAGAAGCGGAGCGGATCGCGGTGTGGCTCGAAGTGAGCGGTGATGCTGGGATCCCACAGCAACCTTGACGAGGACTCAACCATCTCGCCAAAAGGGGCCAAACTCTCTGCGCTGTGATCTCGCTCACCCACTCATAGTCGCTGCTATTCGGTGGCTTAACTGTGTGATCTCACTGTTTCCTTATTGCTCAAATCAAACATTTAATGTCTAGATGCATTTATGAGTAGGCTAAATGGGCAACCTGATCTATTGGATGGTTTTAAAGACGTTTTAAGCATTTAAATGAGATGAACACCAGCATTCAAGCTGGGAGACCAGGTTAAACCAGTAAGACCTTCAAACCAGCTTAGACTTGTTTAAGATGTTTTAATTTCCACCATCAATTTAAAAAAAGTAGCGCATGCATATGCAAATGCTTCGTTTGCATGGCTTATTTTCTTTTGTGTAATGCAAAATTAGTTCCTAATTCTCATAAAAACACTCGATTGGCCACACACAGATACATGGATGAGTTTGTTGCTTAAATGTTTACATAATATGACGGAAACACATTCATCATCTGAAAACTGCTGTACAACTATTCCATGTTTAATTCGGTCCAAAATTCTGTAGAGGTGTTAATAATTTAATTTTCTACATTTCTTGGGTCGTCGTGTAAATAACTATTTGCTTGACGATCTTAAGGCCCACATAATCTTGGTTTACTCTACCAGTCTAGCATTGGTATTATAATCATAATGATTTCATATAGGAAAGGCATCTTCGTGAGAAATTTGGCAGTGCATGCGAGATCTAAGACTGTGTGATTGCAGTGCAGAAGGACACTCCTGCCATCTACAGGCTAAACATCCAGTCAAATCTCATTCTTAGAAGCATTCCCCCTCTCTTTCCACTTCCCACGTGCCTGAAACACACACACACACACACACACACACACACACACACACACACACACACACACACACACACACACACACACACACACAGACACACACACACACACACACACACACACACACACACACACACACACACACACACACACACACACACACACACACACACACAGACACACACACACACATACACTTTTGTTTCACTACTGTATATTAGTGAGGACATTGGATTGGCTTCCACTGATTTTATATCAGGTTAAAGATATTTTCTATCGGCTAAACCTACCAAACACAGAAACGTGCAAAACACTAGATTTAAATAAAAACATGTTTTGGCTTATTAATAAGCCTTTTTAACTAGCGAGGACCAGTAAAATGTCCTCACTAGTCGGTTGTCATAATAGTAGGACATTTGGACCTCACAAGTATAGCCAAACCTGCACACACACACACACAGTTTTCATATTTTATAGGGACAATCCATAGACATAATTGACCTATCGGTAAGCCCCTCCCCTCGAACGCAGATGAGCCAATGGCAGTTGAGTATCAGTTGAGACCGGAACTCGGACATCTTTAGGTTTCAGCGCCATAGAGAAACATCTGAAGCTCTCATCAGTTTCATGGCTACAAAAATGGTATGACGCTGTGCCTGAGGTACTGTAACACTGATTCCAGGTATCCTGAGAGGATTTTCTGTTTTTTATACTCTCATTAAGTTAGGATTAAAGTTAGTAAATCCATGCTAACGTACAAACCTAAATGGCTAACTGTTCTCACCTCAGGTAACAGTGTAGATCAAAAACACATAAACGAAGGTCTACGTATTAAATTAAATGTGAATGAATTGATCGTGACATGGGGCTTCTCCTGCATACATTGTGATCTGTAAACCCTCGCTTCCAAAATGAATCTTGTTACCCACCATATTTATTTTAAAATCTTTCATATATCCCTCCATGGCATATTTAAGTCCCACTTGAATGCTGCTCGACGAGAGGTGGTCCTTCTGTATCCAAAAACATCCCGGGACAAGGTTTTCACACTGACAGCTGTCATTGTAAGACAGTTAGCAACTCTGTTTGATTGACCGGGTTAGCAACAGGAACTAAAGGAGGGCGGAGGGTAGTCTGGCTCCGCCCTCCTACGTACTTCCGCTCAATTTTCATTTTCCTTCAGTACTCTGTCTGGGATTGCGGTATATTCTCTGGTTTTCTCCGGTGTGCGCTAGTTTGAGATGATATGCGTCACGACCAAACGTTAGCGATTGGTTATGGCAGCTCCAGAGTGGCTCTGGGCAGATCCAATAGTTTTAAACTTCAACAGAGTACCCGCCTTCAAGGAAGTTAACGCTTGTCAATGGAAAGTGGCCAGACCCTGTACAAATTAAATGTACAAGAGTCTGGTAGGACCAAGCTAGGGGGAGGGCATATCGATAGGCCAATTCCCCTATCTCCCCTTAAACTAAACATACCCCTAAACCTACCCATCACACAAAAATTTTAATTTTAATTTTTTCATTTTCAAAAAAACATCACTTAGTAGGATTTATAAGCTGTTTTACTAATGGGGACCAAAAAATGTCCCCACAAGGACAAGGATTTCAGACATTGCCAACTTTTTGTCCCCATTATGTAGGGTTTACCAGGACCGGACGGATGGACGGATGGACGGATGGACGGACGGACGGACAGATAGATAAATAGATAGATAGATAGATAGATAGATAGATAGATAGATAGATAGATAGATAGATAGATAGATAGATAGATAGATAGATAGATAGATAGATAGATAGATAGATAGATAGATAGATAGATAGATAGATAGATAGATAGATAGATAGATAGATAGATCCCTGTGTATACTCAACAAAGTCATTCATCCATTTTTTGCCAGTACATGCTCTCAAGCACTAATTAGACAGTGGAACTCCGTCCTCATTAGTCCTGCAGATCCACACCCATCTGAACAAAGGAAAGGGCAATAAATCATATAGTCATAGGCCTAAGCATATAACCTTTACCCATCGCAGTCTCTCAATGACAGGATCAGCAGAGAGAGAGAGAGAGAGAGAGAGAGAGAGAGAGAGAGAGAGAGAGAGAGAGAGAGAGAGAGGAAGATAGTGGAAAATGCACCAGAGAATGAATCATGACTGCACCTCATCAAATCCACATTTCTCATCTGCTTTGAGCACAAGAGACTAACCTTCTTCTTCTCCCTCCCTCCGTCAACACACCAAATTAAAATCCAGTTAAGGTCTCTTAAATACCAGATTGTCTCAATTCGACTGGACATTTGGGGAATGATATCCATGGACTCTGTATTCAATTAGAATTCATAAACTGTTTTAATGTGTGTTGTTTGCCAGTCTCCATATACCAGTAAGTTTGGACTGTACATGAGAGCGGTGCATTAGCCTCGGCACTATTACAAGCACTATATGATACATTGTCATTTAGCCAACATTTTTAATCCAAAGTCATTGCGTATACTAATTGCTCTCCCTGGAGCTCTAGATGAAGGACACAACTCTCCAGTGCGCTTAGATCGAACCTTCATCTTTAAGTTGTATAAGCTACATTTTTATCTTTAATCTTAAAAGGGTCCTTTTAGAAATAGAAATTCCCTGTTGAAGTAAAATAGCTTGATATACCGTGTAAACATATGCACGTTTCAAAACTGAAAACACCCTCTCCAGACAAAAAAGACCATCTGTTGACATATGAATATAGAACATATGACGACACGTCTATTCAATGTCCAGCAACTTGGGCCGGCCCGGTGCAAGAAGTAAAACATTTTGTTATTAAAAAACACCAAAAGAAGATGCTATTATTCCAGTTAACAATCTAGAAGTTGGATAAATGTTGTGTTGTTTCTGGCTCAGAGCGGCATTTACTCTGATCATTTCAGTCCAACTGTAACAGCTTGTGCAGCGCATATATTGTTTTGTGGACCTGCACAGAATGTGGTAGCACCAACTACACTGGACCTGACAGAAAACGTACAACACAACAGCATTTACTACTTCCCATATAGCAGTGGTTTTCAAACTTTATGATGCCAAGGACCCCCAAATATGATGAACCTTTATGAGGGATACCTAAAATTCTTCTATTTTTATGCATGAAAAAACAAATAAACTGTTAGATAAATAGTAAGTGTGACATTATAAATACAACATATTGTTTCCCCATGTAAATTGGCTATTATTGTTGGATGTGTAAACCTGAAGAAGAACATTTTCAATTAAAAATGATTTGTATAAGCAACTTTCACAATAAATGTATGTAAGCCGCTTACGTACTGTGTTAAGAAAACCGCCTTACAACCCCAGTGAGCGAGATAAAGGGGACTATAGTGAGAAAAACTTGTTAAAGAGAAACAAAGCAAACATAAACAATTCTGGAAGTATGTATATGGCAAGAAAGGAGAGAAACATTTAGAAATGAAACCGTAGACTTAATCCATTTTTGCTTCATTTTTTTATTCTCTGAGATTTTCTGTGGACCCCTAAGAACCTTCTGGAGGACCCCAGTTTGAAAACCCCTGCCATATAGCATGAAAATTACACCAAAAGTATGCAAAAAACAGTAGGGGTAAAAGAACCCGAATTACCTACTACTTCTACCAAGATTCTCAAATGTGCATTCAATGGACTCTTCAAATCAAATCAAATCAAATCAAATCACTTTATTTGTCACTCTACATATGCGCAACAGCAGGTGAAATTCTTAGGTGCAGTTCCGAGCAACATAGTAGTCATGACATGACATGTACAACATTTAAAGCAGCATCAGATTACACATCTGATGCGCACACAATTACTCACAGCACAGTAAACTCTACAATAAACAATAAATAATTTACACAATGTGAGTTTAGTTCTCACAGCTTTAAACAATATACACATACTTACAATATACATATACTTTAAACAATATACACTAAACATACACTAAACAATATACATTACGCTATAATAGTAATAATAATATACAATGTATAGTATAAATATTATTCACAGATTGAAAAATTGAAATCCAAAGTGCAATAGATGCTGTATGATAAATAAATGTGTATATAATGTGTGTGTATCTACAGTGGGTTGTGCGGAGTGATATTCTGTCCAGTGTGTGTTATGATCCTGATGGATCAGGAGTTAAGTAGTCTGATTGCTTGTGGGAAGAAGCTGTTCTGGAGTCGGCTGGTGCGTGTTCTGATGCTGCGGTACCGTCTGCCTGATGGCAGCAGTGAGAGCAGCCCATGGTTCGGGTGGCTAGAGTCTCTGAAGATCCTCTGAGCTCTCCTCACACACCGCCTGGCGTAAATGTCCTGGAGGGAGGGAAGCTCACCTCCGATGATGCAGCTGGCCGTGCGCACTACCCTTTGCAGGGCCTTGCGGCTGCGGGCGGTACTGTTGCCGTACCAGGTGGTGATGCAGCCAGTCAGCAGACTCTCTATGGTGCAGGTGTAGAAACGTGTGAGGATGTGGCGGTTCATTCCAAACCTCCTCAGCCGTCGCAGGAAGAAAAGGCGCTGATGAGCCTTCTTCACAACGGCCTCAGTGTGGACGGACCATGAGAGTTCCTCTGTGATGTGGACACCGAGGAACTTGAAGCTGCTGACTCTCTCCACCGGTGCTCCATCGATGGTGATGGGGCGGTGTTCTCTCTCATTCCTCCTGAAGTCGACCACCAGCTCCTTGGTCTTGCTGACGTTGAGGGAGAGGTTGTGCTCCTGACACCACCGTGTCAGAGTGTGCACCTCCTCTCTGTAGGCCGTTTCATCATTGTCGGTGATAAGACCTACCACCGTCGTATCGTCAGCAAACTTGATGATGGTGTTGGAGCTGTGGGTTGCCACACAGTCATGTGTGTACAAAGAGTACAGGAGTGGGCTGAGAACGCAGCCCTGAGGGGCTCCAGTGTTGAGAGTCAGTGATGAGGAGATGTTACTGCCCATTCTGACCACCTGGCGTCTGTTTGACAGGAAGTCCAGGATCCAGCTGCATAACAGGCTGTTTAAGCCTAGAGCCCGGAGTTTCCCGTCAAGTATGGAGGGCACAATGGTGTTGAATGCTGAGCTGTAGTCCACAAACAGCATTCTCACATACGTGTTCCTCTTTTCCAGGTGGGAGAGAGCAGTGTGTATAGTGGATGAAATGGCATCTAGAGTGGAACGGTTTGTGCGGTATGCAAACTGCAGTGGGTCCAGTGAGGGGGGGAGAACAGAGCAGATGTGGTTTCTGACTAGTCTTTCAAAGCATTTGCTGATGATGGGGGTCAGAGCAACAGGACGCCAGTCGTTTAAACAGGTGGTTTTTGACTGCTTAGGTACAGGAACAATAGTGGACGTTTTAAAGCATGTGGGGACCACAGACAGGGAGAGGGACAGGTTAAAAATGTCCGTGAAGACTCCAGCCAGTTGGTGCGCGCACGCTCTGACTCTTTACTATGCCATGAGGCAAGACCGTAACCATGTCTTGAACACAATTTTTATTTATATACAGTGAGGAAAATAAGTATTTGAACACCCTGCTATTTTGCAAGTTCTCCCACTTGGAAATCATGGAGGGGTCTGAAATTGTCATCGTAGGTGCATGTCCACTGTGAGAGACATAATCTAAAAAAAAAAAATCCAGAAATCACAATATATGATTTTTTATCTATTTATTTGTATTATACAGCTGCAAATAAGTATTTGAACACCTGAGAAAATCAATGTTAATATTTGGTACAGTAGCCTTTGTTTGCAATTACAGAGGTCAAACGTTTCCTGTAGTTTTTCAGCAGGTTTGCACTGCAGGAGGGATTTTGGCCCACTTGTCCACACAGATCTTCTCTAGATCAGTCAGGTTTCTGGCCTGTCGCTGAGAAACACAGAGTTTGAGCTCCTCCAAAGATTCTCTATTGGGTTTAGGTCTGGAGACTGGCTAGGCCACGCCAGAACCTTGATATGCTTCTTACAGAGCCACTCCTTGGTTATCTTGGCTGTTTGCTTCGGGTCATTGTCATGTTGGAAGACCCAGCCTTGACCCATCTTCAATGCTCTAAACTGAGGGAACTGTTCCCCAAAATCTCGCAAGACATGGCCCGGTCATCCTCTCCTTAATACAGTGCAGTCGCCCTGTCCCATGTGCAGAAAAACACCCCCAAAGCATGATGCTACCACCTCCATGCTTCACAGTAGGGATGTTGTTCTTGGGATGGTACTCATCATTCTTCTTCCTCCAAACACGTTTAGTGGAATTATGACCAAAAAGTTCTATTTTGGTCTCATCTGACCACATGACTTTCTCCCATGACTTCTCTCGATCATCCAAATGGTCATTGGCAAACTTAAGACGGGCCTTGACATGTGCTGGTTTAAGCAGGGGAACCGTCTGTGCCATGCATGATTTCAAACCATGACGTCTTAGTGTATTACCAACAGTAACCTTGGAAACGGTGGTCCCAGCTCTTTTCAGGTCATTGACCAGCTCCTCCTGTGTAGTTCTGGGCTGATTTCTCACCTTTCTTAGGATCATTGAGACCCCACGAGGTGAGATCTTGCATGGAGCCCCAGTCCGAGGGAGTTGACAGTCTTGTTTAGCTTCTTCCATTTTCTAATTTTTGCTCCAACAGTGGATTGCTCCAACAGTGGACCTTTTTTCACCAAGCTGCTTGGCAATTTCCCCGTAGCCCTTTCAAGCCTTGTGGAGGTGTACAATTTTGTCTCTAGTGTCTTTGGACAGCTCTTTGGTCTTGGCCATGTTAGTAGTTGGATTCTTACTGATTGTATGGGGTAGACAGGTGTCTTTATGCAGCTAACGACCTCAAACAGGTGCATCTAATTTAGGATAATAAATAGAGTGGAGGTGGACATTTTAAAGGCAGACTAACAGGTCTTTGAGGGTCAGAATTCTAGCTGATAGACAGGTGTTCAAATACTTATTTGCATTCAAATTCCCTAGTGGTCTGGTGGATTACATTCAAATTCCCTAGTGGTCTGGTGAAAAATGAAAATTAGCCCATAATTTACTCACCCTCAAGTCATCCTAGGTGTATATGACATTCTTCTTTCAGACGAACACAAGAGTTAGAGTTATATTACAAAAGTCCAGGCTAATCCAAGCATTAGAATTGGATTCATAGATGCTCTGTTTTTGAACTCCATTAAAAGTGCATCTGCCCATCAAATAACGTGCTCCACGCGGCTCTGGGGTGTTAATAAAGGCCTTCTGAAGCAAATCGATGCGTTTGTGTAGGAAAAATATCCATATATTAAAGTAAAGTTCCAGCCGATCGCCTTCCATGGAAAAGTGTTGAAAGTTGAAAGTGTAACTCAAGATGCGTACGTGACGTCATGACGAGTGTACCTGGTCGCGTTAGTCTTTCAATTGGCAGGGATATCTTTCGACACTTTTTCCATAAAATGAACAGGGAAGGTGGTCGGCCGAAACTTTACATTATAAAGGTTTGAATATGGATAGTTTTCTTACACAAACGCATCGATTCACATCAGAAGGCCTTTATTAACACCCCGGAACACAACAGAGCAACTATAAATCCAATTCTAATGCTTGGATTAGCCTGGACTTTTGTAATATAACTCCGATTTTATTCGTCTGAAAGAAGAATGTCATATACACCTAGGATGACTTGAGGGTGAGTAAATCATGGGCTAATTTTCATTTTTGGGTGAACTATCCCTTTAAGCAATAGATTGACGCGCTCGTCTGTTTGTGAAGACTGTGCACGAGCAAAAAGAGAACGTAAACCCCGCCTACTTTGATTTGATTGGCCATCTCAATCATTTTTACATTGACGAGCGGTGTTAGACCACTGAGGCAAACCAGACTAAAAATGTAACTTTTAAACTTTTTTGTCATCCTAAAATAGTGCAGTGCAAAGAATTCCCCTGCCATGAGGCCACGGGAGAGGATTTATGAATGGCAGTGAAGCGACGCAACTGATGCTGGTAGATCACGTGACAGTAACAACATGGCGGATGTAGTACGTCCGTATTTCATTCATAATAAAGTCAGATACAACATAGAAGAACATACTAGATAGAACATACCTTTTTACGGTCGCAAAGCAAATTCAAATTCGAATGGAGTACCTACTTAGGCAGTGTGTGATTTCAGACGCACCGATATTTTACATCCAAAGATGTTAGTCAATCATATCAGAGGGTGTTTACACAGACGCCTTAAGGTAAAGTACCAACAACTGCCTGTTTAAAGGGTTAAACAGAGGGTGGAATATTTTTGACTAATGGAATATTGACTACCAAACAAACAAATAAATAAATATGTAATGTAAGTAACTAAAATATAATATTATTAAAATACCATCTATTAATATAAAATAAAAAATTTAGCCTAATGAATTTACAGAGCAATACTTTATGTTTGAGCAAAACAATTTTATTGCAAAAAGGGACTGTCTAGGGCAAAATTGCAGTAATATGCTAACACTGAATCTGAGAATTTTGATTGTTTTAAGTTCTCAAGACAAGTTTAGCCATAGCTCAACAAAAATCTCTGTGCACTTACAGAGTTTCGCCTTTGCACAGCAGTTTGCATGCTTATCAAAAGACACCGATAAGAAATAAAAGTAAAAGATCAGTCAATGCCAGTCTTCAAAGTATCACCCTTACTTTTTCTTTGCATTTCTTGCTCTCAAAGCAAAACAAGTTCCAAGGGCATTCAGCAATGAGATACAGAAACATCTGCTTAAAAAAGGCTCATGGTCATTTGAGGAGATGCAATGCATCAATCCAGCCCCGAGGCTCAAAATGGGTTATTCTTATGACTAGAAAAGTGACCTCATTTGCACACTTCATTAAGTCACGAGCACAGCTCGCCTTCGAGGTATTAGAGAGTTTCTCAGCTTGTTATTTATTGTATATCAGGACTCCCTGTGGCCCCCCACCCTGCTCTTTGGATGTACTGCTGGGCGAGAGCAATGAGTGCACCCGTCAGAAGCACTGCTGAGCTCTGGGCCCTTCAAGCTCTTATCCATCATATCTGGGGGACATGTACATGATGGAGGGCATCAGCTCTGTCACACCTGCCATTCAGATTCATTAGCAGAAGACTGAGGAGGCTGAACATGCCAAAGTTGTTCACTGAAAAATAAAATAGTGTGAACTAAAGTAAACACTCACATTTTTACAGTTAGCTATACAATATATTTAAATATAATGATGAAAGTGACCATGTGAATAGGATTCTCCAGATTCTCAGTGTGCACTCTGGGGATGGATGGACGTATGGAAGGATGGATGGATGGATGGATGGACGGACAGACAGATGGACGGATGATGGATAGATGGACTGATCGATGGATGTATGACAGATGGATGGATGGATGAATAGATGGACGGATGGATAGACAGATGGATGGATGGACTGATGGATGGATGGATGGACAGATGGACGGATGGATGGATGGATGGATGGATAGACGGACGGACAGATGGGTGGATAGATGGATGGAAAGACGGACGGACGGATGGATGGATGGATGGATGGATGGATGGACGGATGGACGGACGGATGGACAGACGGATGGACAGATGGATGGATGGATGGACGGATGGATGATGGATGGATGGACTGATCGATGGATGGATGGACAGATGGATAGACGGATGGATGGACAGATGGGGGATGGATGGATGGACGGACAGATGGACGGATGGATAGACATATGAATGGATGGAAGAATGGACTGATCGATGGATGGATGGACAGATTGACGGATGGATGGATGGATGGATGGATGGAGGGACGGATGGATAGACGGACTGACAGATGGGTGGATGGATGGATGGATGGATGGATGGATGGACAGATGGATGGATGGACGGATGGACAGATGGGTGAATGGGTGGATGGACAGATGGATGGACGGATGGATAGACGGACAGATGGACAGATGGATGGATTGACGGATGGATAGACAGATGGATGGATGGACTGATCGATGGATGGATGGACGGATGGATGGATAGATGGATGGATGGAGGGACGGATGGATAGACGGACGGATGGATAGACAGATGGACAGTTGGGTGGATGGACAGATGGATGGATGGATGGACGGACGAACAGATGGACTGATGGGGGGATGGATGGATGGATGGATGGATGGATGGACAGATGGATGGACGGATGGACGGATGGATGGACGGACGGACAGACAGATGGACGGACGGATGAACTGATCGATGGATGGCCGGATGGATAGACGTACGGATGGACAGATGGGTGGATGGACAGATGAATGGATGGACAGATGAATGGATGGACAGATGGCCGGATGGATATACGTACGGATGGACAGATGGGTGGATGGACAGATGAATGGATGGACAGATGGATGGATGGATGGATGATGTTTTCATTACTGACCATTAGTAAGCATGTGGTCACTCACTGAAAACAGCAGATATTTACTTTAGCACAAGGTTGTCCATCAAGTGTATAATGGCAAGCACTATAGTATAGATTAAATCATACAGCCACAAGCAAGGAATATGAATTAAGTTATTGATTCACCATAAATTAAATGACTTTCTTCTAGTGTGTTGTCCTGATGTTCACTATCAGAATAAAAATGAAAAAAAAAAAAAAAAAACACTGAAAGAGAATACGGTACGTGAGATAAAAGGAAAGAGCATGAGGACAAAAGAAGGTGTCATTCATCATTCCCAACACTAAATGCTGCAGTTTTCCTTGCTCAGAAACTCACAGATTTGGAGGCTGGAAGCAGCAGTTGACAATGATGTGTGGCAGTGTAAGATCTGCTGAGGCAGAGCACTGTTTCTAGATCGTCTCCCGCTCCACTCCATAGAAAAGGCTCTAAGAAGAAGTAATGATGGCAGTCTGGGGTGAGTTCACTGCCTGACTAATGTCTTGTTGAATGCCTAAAAGTGTCAGTGCTTTAACATCACACCCATCAATTCTTCCTCACCCTCCTGTGGCAAAAGCCATAGATCCGCCACCGTTAGGAGAGATAACGGCATTAAAAGTCAGACGTGATAGACAGGAGAAGAGGAAAGAATTGTCCAACTTTGACAGGATAAAACAGAAATTGACCCTCCCTAAGCCCCAACTTAAATTACTGCTCAGCAACTGTTGCCTTGTGTCATATTATCAGAAAAGCGTTTCCTTATTTCTTGTGTAAGTCTGACCAATTATACCAACATAAATTGTTATATATATATCTATATATATATATATAGATATATATAGATAGATAGGTCAGTAGGTAGGTCAGCAGGTCGATAGGTAGGGTAGGTAGGTATGTCGATAAGTAGGGTAGGTAGATAGGTAGGTCAGTAGGTAGGTTGGCAGGTAAGGTAGGTTGGTAGGTCGGCAGGTTGATAGGTAGGGTAGGTAGTCCAGTAGTTAAGTCGGTGGGTAGGTTGGTATGTCAATAAGTAGGGTAGGTAGGTCGGAAGGTTGAAAGGCAGAGGTAGGTATGTCGATAAGTAGGGTAGGTAGGTAGGTAGTTAGTTAGGTCGATAGGTAGGTCAGTAGGTAGGTTGACAGGTAGGGTAGGTAGTTAGGTCGTTAGGTAGGTCTGTAGGTTGGTATGTCGATAAGTAGGGTAGGTAGGTCGGCAGGTCGATAGGCAGGGTAGTTAGGTAGGTAGGTAGGTTGTTAGGTCGATAGGTAGAACAGTAGGTTGGTATATCAGTACGTAGGTTAAGTAGCTAGTTTGGTAGGTAGGTTGATAGGTAGAGTAGGTAGGTAGGTCGATGGGTAGGGTAGGTTGGTAGGTTGATAGGTAGGTTAAGTAGATAGTTCAGTAGGTAGGTCGATAGGTAGAGTAAGTAGGTAGTTCAGTAAGTAGGTCGATGGGTAGGGTCGGTAGGTAGTTCAGTAAGTAGGTCGATAGATAGAGTAAGTAGGTAGTTCAGTAAGTAGGTCGATAGGTCGATGGGTAGGGTAGGTAGGTAGTTCAGTAAGTAAGTCGATGGGTAGGGTCGGTAGGTAGTTCAGTAAGTAGGTTGATGGGTAGGGTAGGTAGGTAGTTCAGTAAGTAAGTCGTAGGGTCGGTCGGTAGGTAGTTCAGTAAGTAGGTCGATAGGTAGAGTAAGTAGGTAGTTCAGTAAGTAAGTCGATAGGTCGATGGGTAGGGTAGGTGGTTTGGTAAGTAGGTCAGTGTGTCAGTAGGGTGATAGGTAGGGTAGGTAGGTTTTTCGGTTGGTCGAAAGGTAGGGTAGGTAGGTGGTTTGGTAGGTAGGTTGATAGGAAGGTACGGTAGGTTGGTCGATAAATTGGGTAGGTTGGTGAATAGTTCAGTAGGTCGGTAGGTAGGGTAGGTAGGTAGATCGGCAGGTCAATAGGAAGAGTAGGTAGTTCAATAGATAGGGTAAGTAGGTTGGATAGGTAGGGAGGGTAGATAGGTAGGGTAGGAGAGGTAGGGTATATAGGGTAGGGTAGATAGGTAGATAGGGTAAGCATGAAGGTTAGGTAGGGAGGTCGGCAGGTCGTTAGGTAGGGTAGATAGGTAGGGTAGGTAGGTAGGTCGTCGATAATTATATCTAAAGTGGATGGATATATTATAAATATATTTACTAAATATTATATAATGTTTAATTGACTGATGTTAAACAGCATATTTTTAGAGGACGGATGGACAATTTTATTAAATGTATTATAATTGTATTCACTAAATATTATATAATATCTCATTGACTGTAGTTAAACAGCATTTTTGCATATCTTCTTGCACATTACAATTCAAAATGACTCGAAAAAGAAAAGAGTTGATGCTGTCCACTTTGCATCACCAGCCAGAAGTTATTATATGTTCCCAATCCATAATTAATTTGAATATGTCAATTAAAGAAAATTGCCCCTTAATTACCCATGTGCTAGTGAGAAAACCAGTGCCTCGGCAATCAGAAAGAAACCTAAATATACCCCGGACCCTTTGGGCTTGTCAAATTGATGGAATAATTATATCTAAAGTGGAAGGAAGGGCTCTCTCCAGCAGAGTCTACAGTAGCCCTCGCAGCACACATCCAGCTTGTGGGTGTGAAAAGTTTCACTTCAGAAATGATGGCCTGCATTCAAGGAAATTGCTCTCTGATCAGGAGCAAGACTTTATTCCGCTGCTTCTGCATACGGGTTTCCGGTTTAAATAAAACAAACCGAGTGTTCAGTATTTCACATTACAACCACCAGACGAGAAATCATTTTTCATCAAAGAGTTTGTTTTATCTTTTATCCTCTGGGCCCATTCTTTCTTTATTTATAAAGCCTGGCTGATATGACAAGTCTCACTGGTCCCGAGACCTTGACTGACCCTGCGCGAGAGATGAAATTTAGAGGCGTATCGACGCCCATATTGTCGACAGCACGAGGCCGTCACAGTGAACAGAGGTAAACGGGTGCATGTAGGCAGACCCTGATATCGCAAACAACGGCACCGCTGTTGTATTAATTTTTGATGAATGTCAAGTAATGTGATGCTGCTGAATTTCTTGCAGAAGAGACTCAAATTCCTTGCCAGTGTTGTCTGCAGACGGGAAACTTTTGATAAATGACGAAGTCCCTTTGCTGATGGTGGAACTGGACCGCACAAGATCCACGTCCTATTGTGTTTCCTATTATGTCACTGTTTCATAGGAATTACGGAGGCTTTGCCAACCGGTTTAGGGATGTTTTGGTCTCTAAGAAGCTTTTCATTTGGACCGACCGTGTCTTTCTTCAACTAGCCATTGACCTATTGATGTGACTAAAGGATTCAAATGTCATATGGAATCAATCATAATTACACAGTGACTTTCACCACACATTTGTTCAGCGCATATGCTTTGATTCTACGAGAAAGGGTATTAAACCGATATAAAAAAGATTCATCAAAGTCAATGGACTGCATTCCAGCAGACAGAGTTCATGCTAAGTATTCTTTAACAGAGTGTGAAGCGCAGCCCAAACATTAACTGTAACGGTTTACCGAGGTTAAGCGATATTACCACATTAACCTGTGGTGCTGCGCTCAGCTCGGATTTCATTTTTTTGTAACCTTTCATTTGCTTTTTTTCACACACATAGAGCACTTTGCATGTACCAGGGAAGTGTTTCAACCAATGCTAATGTACAGTAACCACATAATTGACAGCACCCAATGTGTGGCGATCATTATGCTTACAGGTGCAGTCTAATCCTGTAAAATAAACACTGTTCTTTTGAACTTATTAACATCAATGAATCCTGAAGAAAATTATCTGTATCATGTTTCCACAAAAATATGGATGGATGGATGGATGGAAGGATGGGTGGATAACTGAATGAATGTATGAATGGGTGGGTGGATGGATGGAACAATAGATGGATGGAAGGATGGATGGGTGAATGGATGAATGGGTGGGTGGATGGATGGATGGATGGATGGATGGATGAATGGGTAGGTGGATGAATGATGGATGGATGATGGAACGATAGACGGATGGATGGATAGATGATGGATGGATGAATGGATGGATGGATAGATGGATAGAACGATTGATGGATGAAAGGATAGAATGATGAATGGACGGATGATGGATGAATGAATGAATGAATGGGTGGTTGGATGGATGAATGGGTGGGTGGATGGATGGATGGAACGATAGATGGATGGATGAATTGGTGGGTGGATGGATGGATGATGGAACGATAGATGGATTGATGGATAATGGATGGATGGGTGGATGAATGTATGAATGGGTGGGTGGGTGGATGGATGGATGGATGGATGGATGGAAGGATGGATGGATGTATGTATGAATGGATGGTTGGGTGGGTGGATGGATGGAACAATAGACGAATGGATGGATGGATGGATGGATGGATGGATGGGTAGGTGGATGGATGATGGATGGATGATGGAATGATAGATGGATGGATGGATGGATGGATGGATAGATGATGGATGGATGGAGATATGGATGGAACGATTGATGGATGGATGATAGAATGATGGATGGATGGATGGATGGATGGATGGATGGATGGATGGATGGATGAATGGATGGATAGATGATGGATGGATGGAGATATGGATGGAACGATTGATGGATGGATGATAGAATGATGGATGGATGGATGGATGGATGGATGGATGGATGGATGAATGAATGAATGAATGGATGGATGGATGGTTGGGTGGATGGATGAATGGACGTATGGATGGGTGGGTGGATGGATGGATGGATGATGGATGGATGATGGAATGATAGATGGATGGATGGATGGATGGATGGATAGATGATGGATGGATGGAGATATGGATGGAACGATTGATGGATGGATGATAGAATGATGGATGGATGGATGGATGGATGGATGGATGGATGGATGAATGAATGAATGAATGGATGGATGGTTGGGTGGATGGATGAATGGACGTATGGATGGGTGGGTGGATGGATGGATGGATGGATGGATGGATGGATGGATGGATGGATGGATGGGTGGGTGGATGGATGGATGAATGGGTGGGTGGATGGATAATGGATGGATGATGGAACGATAGACGGATGGATGATGAATGAATGGAGAGATGGATAGAACGATTGATGGATGGATAGAACAATAGATGGATGGATGGATGGATGAATGAATGAATAAATGAATGAAGGGATGGGTGGATGGATGGATGAATGGATGGGTGGAATGATAGATGGATAGATGGATGATAGATGGATGGATAGATAGATGGATAGAACGATGGATGGATGTATGGACGTATGGATGGATGAATGGATGGGTGGAACGATAGACAGATGGATGGATGATAGGGGATGGATAGATGGATAGAACAATGGATGGATGGATGGATGGATGGAACAATGGATGGATAGAGCGATGAATGGATGGATAGAGCGATGGGTGGATGGATGGATGGATAGATAGAACGATGGATGGATGGATGGAAGGATGGATGGATAGATGGTTTGTTTTCAAAATTGATAATAATCATAAATGTTTCTTGAGCAGCAAATCATCATATCTGAATGATTTCTGAAGGATCACGTGACACTGAAGACTGGAGTAATGATGCTGAAAATTCAGCTTTGATCACAGGAATAAATTACATTTAAAAAATATATATTAAAATAGAACATTTTAGTAATAGTTCACAGTATGACTGTTTTACTGTGTTTTTGATCAAATAACTGCAGCCTTGGTGAGCATAAGAGACATATTGAAAAATATTTTACGAATCGATTCCAAACTTTGGAACGCTAGAGTACATGCACTCTCGCAAACGATGAAGACGGAGTCTTTATGTGTCAACACTGCAGTTTCTGCTTAGAGGCCTTAGGAGAGGCCTGGAACAGTCAATGTTTATATGCTTTAGGTTCCTATTGTTACTAGTAAAATTGGTCCCAACAGATCAAATTCTACATTGTTGTACACCCACCGCTCCTTGCTGCCTTTTCATTTGCTTGCTATTATTTCTGTTTTCGCCATTGTTACCAAGGAGACCTGGCTATTGTTCAGTGCGTTTAAATCCTCCCAAGCTCTCAGAGCAGCTGAGACACTGGTACTGTCCCTTTACACTGGTTAACACGAGGTGGAGGGAGATGCAACAACACAAAGCAATGCTTGTTAAGATGCAGCAAGAGCTCACCCAAAATAAAAAGGCAGCAGCTACTGTATTTGCATTAAGCAATAAATGCTATTTGCAATAAGTTCAAATAGCGAAACATGCTGTTTACACGAACCGAAAATAGCGATAGATTCTATTTACACTATATAAAAAGAGCAGTATTTTCTTTGCAATAAGTGTAAATAGCAGTTAAATGCTATTTATACTTATAAATAGTGGCTGATACTATTTGCACTTCAGTGTTGTTGCACATTAAACGGTATGAGTGTAAGTTATTATATTTATTACAATTATTAAATGGATGCACCTTATTGGGACCCTACACCGACCCCTGACCCTAACCGATAAACACTTTATTATTAAACACACGTTAGAAACTTTATTTCCACTTTTCAAATATTTTCTTAATTTTTATTGAAAATAAATGCCTTTCCGATCTGATATGTGATGGGAAAAGGGAGTAGAGCGAGTTCGGCAAAAGGCGGATTTAAACTGTGTGCTAACTAGACGCGATGCGATAAGATTCCAGTGTCACGCAATTTGTCTGTCCGCACCAGATGCGATGCGACTTCGAGATGCGACAAAATCAATCAAAACATAATCAATTCCACAAATATTACACCACTTGAACATCACTAAAAATACATACATACATACATACATACATAGAATATACTTGTTTGTTCCCAGTTTGAACGTTCTTGTTTCCATTTGTATAATTTGAGGATTTGAGGTGAATTATCCATTGTTGCTTTTAGTACGACTACGTTAAAAAGCTGAGCACTAAATGTTATTCAAAAAGTCACATTACACGCTTTTAACATGAAATAAAGCACATAAACATGACCTGAGATTATCATTACCATGTTTTGTGTTGTTGTGTAAGTTTAAATAGAACCCGTTTATAAAATAGATTCATTGTGTGTCGTCGTCGTGGCTGGTTAGGACAACAACTTTAACCTCTTAAGGTCTGGGACCATTTTTGGGATTTCCGCCTGGATTTGCTCTACCCAAATTGAAAAGCTTCCTATACCCACATACAGTGATCTAAATACAAAAGTTTGGTGTTATTTAACAGGAAACCCTTTGAAGTTTCATAAACCACTGCTAAAAGTGATAAACATGTAAGTATATGTTGTCTAAGCTGTAATCAAAAAAAGAGACAATTTTCATTCAATACTTTATGTACTGCATAATACAGTGTCTGTTTGTATAAGAATAAAGTTCAACATATAAGCCAACGCTATAGGCTAATGAAGTGAGGTCTACGTTTTTAATCAGTTTTATTTTGATAAACATGACAATATAACATTGCGACTACATGAAAAGAGGTTTTACCATTATTAAAAACTGATTTGTGAACGTTAGTGGAACTGAAGGTTTTAGAATAAACACGAAACACACGTGATCGCTGTCATGCAGTGAATCCGGCCAATCGTGGAACAACTCTGGCTGTATTAGCCGACTGCTCTCGAATCGCTTTTGCGGTACTTTGATGCCATATGTCACTGCCACGTGCCGTCGACGCTGTCTCAAGTCGGACAAAATTTCTATCCGGCATGCACTGCTTCAAGTCAGCCGTCGATCGGTCTGCGCATCGTTGTATTAAAGGGATGGTTCACCCAAAAATTAAAATTAGCCCATCATTTATTCACCCTCAAATCATCCTAGGTGTATATGACATTCTTCTTTCAGACAAATAAAATCAGAGTTATATTACAAAAGTCCAGGCTAATCCAAGCATTAGAATTGGATTAATAGTTGCTCTGTTTTTGAACGCCATTAAAAGTGCATCTGCCCATCAAATAACATGCTCCACGCTGTTAATAAAGGCCTTTTGAAGCGAAATGACGCGTTTGTGTAAGAAAAAGTTTCGGCCGACTGCCTTCCATGTTCAATATATGGAAAAATTGTTGAAAGTTCCTCTGCCGATCGAAAGACTAAAGGGTCCTGCACACCGTGCAATTTTTCTAAATCCTCTGCGAATGTTGCTTGTCAGACTGTACAAACATGATCCCCGATGTAATACATGTCACCCTGTAGGATCTCAGTTGGCATTATGTCAGACTGTACGACAGTCAGACGCGAAAAACGGACGCAAGCAAGAGACTCGTACGGACTGAGTTTTACGTCATCAATCCGTGAGACGTTCGCAGTGTTGGGCACGTTACTTTAAAAAAGTAATTAGTTATAGTTACTAGTTACTTCTTACAAATAGTAACTGAGTTAGTAACTGAGTTACATCATTATACCACTCCACCCACCCCCCAACACGCATGGCATGGCATGCACGCACGCCCGCCCGTATGCACACACACACACACACACACACACACACACATTGCAGGTCCGACTGACAGAGAGCCTGTACGGATGAAAACCGCTTCAGTGAGCTCAATTATAGTAACGCCGCATTTTATTCTCGGCAACGCTAACGGCGTTGTAACGGGAGAAACAGTAATTCGTTTGATTACTCGTTACTGAAAAAAATAATTCCGTTAGTAACTCCGTTTATCTATAACGCCGTTATTCCCAACACTGGACGTTCGGTAACGGTGAGCCGCATTCACAGACACAATGGTAGCGTTCAGCAAACAACTAAAACAAGAGCTGCCATTTTTCACTCACCTGACTCTTTTCGACATGTTCCCTGTTGTGATTTGATGTTGTCGCACGAAATGCGTCATCAGGTTCTGCACTCCTATTGGTTCTTGATTTGACGGTCGCCCTAGGAGAAGTCACACTGCAGGATTGTGCCTCAAATCTTCTGATACTGCCAGAATTTTGTCCGAGGTAAAATTTGGTCGCAACTGTCATTAATCGGTTGTCATTGCACGGATCATTGAATTCAGATTTTAGCCTAGGATCAGAGAAATCTTTTAGGATTTCAAAATTTGTCTCAGACGGCCAAATCGTGGCCAAAATCGCACAGTGTGCACCCGGCTTAACCCGACCAGGTCCGCTCGTCATGACGTCACGTACGCATCTTGAGTTTCACTTTCAACATTCAACACTTTTCCACAGAAGGCAGTCAGCCAAAAGTTTACTTGATAAAGTTTTAAATATGGATATTTTTCTTACACAAACGCGTCATTTCGCTTCAGAAGGCCTTTATTAACACCCCGGAGCCGCGTGGAGCACGTTATTTGACAGACAGATGCACTTTTTATGGACTTCAAAAACAGAGCAACTATAAATCCAATTCTAAAGCTTGGATTAGCCTGGACTTGTGTAATATAACTCCGATTTTATTCGTCTGAAAGAAGAATGTCATATACAGCTAGGATGACTTGAGGTTGAGTAAATTATGGGCTAATTTTCATTTTTGGGTGAACTATCCCTTTAAGTCGAACAAGCCTTTAGTCTTGTGGGTTCTTAGTTCTGTTCTGTCATTGGTTCATTGTCTTGATTGTTCACAGGTGTCCCTTGTCTTACTCATTAGTCCTTGTGTATTTAAGCCCTCATGTTTGTCATGTGTCCTTGTCAAGTACTGAATGTCAGTGTAACCTCTTTTGGTGAGTGTCTGTTCAGGTTTAAGGGTTTAGTTCAAAAGTCGAATCGAGTCATTGTTTGTTTAATGGATGGTTAACGCTAGTAATGGCCAAAATGAGGCTTCCTGAACCACCGAGCCCTCGCAGCCCATTGCTTCACCAAAAGGTTCATTGCCCGAAGCTTCAATCATCATTGCTCACTAGTGACACCTAGCTACTGTGCAAAGAAATAGCAGACAAATCGATTAATCCTGAGCCAATGACCTGAGCAGACATTTGTCCATTGCCTGGGTATAAAATAAAATATGTATCTTTCTCTGACTTTACTTGCACAAAGACAACTGTCAGACACACTGTTAATGAATTATTTATTTATACTGTGATCCACCTATCCAGCAGATGCCAAAGGACACCTAATAATAGAGGAAAACTCTATCAGAGAAAAACTATCTAACCTAATACTAATAATGTAGGCTATACTGTAGTAGTATAATGTAATAATATATAGCCCTAACACATATGATCCACAATAACGACAATGACATAACTCTCTGACACTTCTCAGAAACGCCACAACAACCACAAGGTGGCGCGAGTTTCGAACCGAAGCGACACTCAGACCAAACCGATGATGTATTCCACACAAACCGAGGCCTTGTTTGTCATTGGTCACGTGATTTCTCCGATAACAGCACAAGATGATTTGATGGTTGAGATGATTTGAGATGATTTGATGGTACTTATTAATATTTATGCAATAATTATAGTCTATTTTTGCCATTGAAAATAATAATTATAAAAAAAAAAAAAAAAAAATATATATATATATATATATATATATATATATATATATATATATATATATATATATATATAATAATATAATATATAATATAATAATATATATATATATATATATATATATATATATATATATATATATATATATATATATATATATATATATATTTTTTTTTTTTTTTTTTTTTTTTTTTTTTTTACAGTATTTCAGGTTAAAATAAAGTCTATGACGTCCAAATAAATTTTTTTGAAGGAAGATTAGCGCCCTCTTTTGGAATTATTTAAGAAAACATGCAACCATGTGTAACCACTAGAGGTCTAAATGGAGAGGCTTGTGAATTCACTAGGTCTCTTTTGAACACATTTAATGATTTTTTTTTTTTGGATGGATTTGAATATATATTTAAAAAAGACTTTTTATTATAAAGTTTTAGATTTTTTTTGTTAGAAATAGTGATTTAAAGTGTTAGTTTATGCATTATGATTATAACAATAATTATTATTATTATATTTTTATATTATTAATAATATAATTATTATTATGTATACAGTGTGTGAGTGTCTGTGTGTGAGTGGATGTGTCAATGTCACACTCTTGATTACTTTTTTTCAGCATTGTGGCCGATTTGTAGATTGTTCACACAACATTTTTCATGTTTTTGCAGATTCCCATTCATTTCCTATGGTCGGTCATTTATGACTGAAGACAATGAACGCTACTTTTTTTTTTAAACGACCAATTAGCATGCTCGAATCATGACCCCAATTTTTTGTGTGTTTACATACCTAATGCCATAAAAGTCAACAAGTTTCATATCATTCCGATGAAGCTGTGATTTTTAAATTTTCAAAACGGCCAGAAATGACCGAAGAGCACCAGAGGGTTAAATTTAAGTCAGTTTCTCCCACAAATATATTGTATGACTTGGAATATAGTGCATATGTGATACGAGCAACATTTATAATTATTTTCGGATACTTGTGTATGCTTTTTGCAGCTTTAAAGTTCTAGTACCCATTCACAGTTACTGCATGAAAAAAGAGCAACAAGCAGATCATTCAAAATGTCTCCTTTGGTGTTTTATAAAAGAGAGTCCCTGTTTATGGCACGAGATTCTTGAAAAATGAAGAAGAAAGTAAGTCATATTGGTTTGGAATGACATGAGGGTGAGTAAATGATGACAGGATTTTAAATTCGGGATGGAAAATCATTTTCAAGGCTAAGAGATGATAGCATTAACCGCAGAGTTTGTTGAGGCAGTTCACAAGCATGAGCGACCACACTTTATGTAGATTCATCGGCGTGACATCAGACATGCTGGCCAAGCCTTGCAAGCTGTTAAACAACTTGGCTTTGTCCTTTCATTCTCAGCAATGAGGATGTAACAGCCAGAACTGGACGGAGAGCCAGAAAGGCTGTTTGAATATTCATTAAAATGATCATTAGAGAGCTGGCTTGGCTTCTAACGAACCAATCAGAGCTAATGAATTTGATGTGCAAAGCCTCAGCCTTCAAGAAGGCCCCACACCGCGAGGGAGGAGACTCTGAGCAGAAGAGATTATCTGAGGCTGAATGAGAGCAATTGAGAGTGAAAGGAGAATGAGTTACATTGGACTGTGTTGTCTTTTGAGTATAAATGAAAAGTTTAACGTGCTCGCTGCCAGAATCATGCAACAAATAACAATGCAGTGAACATGCAGTGCAAAACAAATAGATTTTATTATTCACAAATAATACCTAAAAACTAAAAGGACTAAAAACCTTTTAGGGGGGGGTTGTCACATTATAAAATAAATGCTTTTCTCCAAAACATGTTGGCCACAATTATTGGCACCCCTAGAATTGTTTATGAGTAAAATAACTCTGAAGTACATTCCCATTAATATTTGCTTTTTTTAGCACACCAGGGTGACTAGGAACATGACATTGTCCAGCAGTAGTATAAATATGAGGAAACACAAACACAAAGGCCAAATTCCCTTAATCATCCATCACATGAGAAAGTGACTGTAGGAAAATAGCTAAAGCATTGGAAATCCCCATTTCCACCATCAGGGCAATAATTAAGAAGTTTCAATCAATGTAACGAATCTGCCTGGAAGAGGACGTGTCCTAATGCATGGTGAGGAGGAGAGTTTGAGTGGACAAAGACTCTCATAGATCACAGATGGAGAATTGCAGAGATTAGTTGAGTCTTGGGGTCAGAAAACCTAAAACAAATTTATGAAAGCCCCTACATAACCACATGTTGTTTGGGAGGAAAAATCCTCCTCGCTCATCCAGAACAAACTCCATATTCAGTTGTCAGACACGACTGGAGCTTCAAATGGGACCTGGTTCTATGGTCAGAAGAAACAAAAAAAAAAGCTTTTTGGCAGCAAACCACATATCTTAGTAGAGAAGCTTTTGAACTTTGGTCTTGATCCTAGTATTGTCGAATGGATTCTGGATTTTTTAACTGATCGAATACAGAGAGTAGGGGTAAATGGGTGTCTGTCAGGGGTACGGTCTTCCTCCACAGGGTCCCCTCAGGGGTGCGTCCTTTCTCCCCTCCTATATATTTTATAAGTAGGCACGATAATAGATTTATTTTAAAATATGTAGATGATTCAACTGTTGTTAGACTCCTTTGTGCTGATGAAAATGGCCATGGCCAAGTGGTAGATGATTTTGTGCAGTGGTGTGACAGGGCATGTCTGCAAATAAATGTGTCTAAAGCAAAGGATATGCTTAGTGATTTTACACGAAATCAAACTGACCTAATGAGTACAATTATTAAAGAGCAGAATGTTGAATTGGTGGAATCTTACAAGTATTTGGGGTGTGTGATTGATAATAAGTTGAATTTTAATTCCAATGTGGAGATGATATGTAAAAAGGGCCAGCAATGCCTGTTTTGTTTAATCTAAGTTTAATATTGATAGGTCATTGATGACCTTGTTTTATAAGTCTTACATAAGTCGGTTATAACTTTCCCTTTATTATGCTGGCATGGTGGTCTTAGTGTTAAAGGTCCAGTTCTTCGTGATCCCATTGTTCAAACTTTAGTTAGTGTGTAATGTTGCTGTTAGAGCATAAATAATACCTGTAAAATTATAAAGCTCAAAGTTCAATGCCAAGCGAGATATAAGTACCTTTATAAGTACCTTTTGTGTGTTCAGTCTTTGTGAGATCGTTGTTATGTTTGCGTCTCCCATTTCCCCTGTGATTTCTGTTTTAGTAAGTTTTCAGTTTGTTTTGTTATTTCTAGTTTATGTTGCCCCCCTCGTGGGTTTTGTTTTGTGTTTATGTTTTATTTTGTTAATAAATCCTTATTTCTGCACTTAAGTCCTCGCACTAGTTTTCTCCTTGTTTGTGACGTGACAGAATGATCTCACCCCTAGAGGACTCAGCAGATGATGGGTAGCTTCCTTTTTTCATCTCCCTCCAACTACCTGCAAATCACCAAGTATGTGAGCTTTAACTACATCCGTCAGCAGGGGGCTGACGTGAGGGACTTCGCCTGCAGTCTCCTCATTAAAGTAGACCACATGACTTACACTGAGGCTGAAATTAAGGAGATATTGAACATTTGTTTGGACATGGAAAAGCTGGGGCATCTGGGATTCTGGGATTTTGTCCACCACATCTACCATCTTTGTAAGTCGGAACATCTGCGGCTAACAGAATCCCAGCCCACTGACGGTTCCCTTCCATCAACTGTCAGTGGAGGCCCCAGCCCTCCGATGACCCAGAAACGGAGGAGGAAGAGCAGGTCTACCTTGTCGGACACCTCCACTGGAGAGGATCCTACTGCGGGGGTAGGAGATCCGGTGGTCCATGTTTCGGTGGACCCTGTTCCGTGTGTCCCCGTTCCGGTGGATCGGGTTCCGGTGGACCCTGTTCCGTGTGTCCCTGTTCTGGTGGATCGGGTTCCGGTGGACCCTGCTCCGGTGGACCCTGTTCCGTGTGTCCCTGTTCTGGTGGATCGGGTTCCAGTGGTCCCTGTTCCGGTGGTCCCTGTTCTGGTGGATTTGGTTCCGGTGGTCCCTGTTCCGGTGGACCCTGTTCCGTGTGTCCCTGTTCCGGTGGATCGGTTTCCGGTGGTCCCTGTTCCAGTGGTCCATGTTCCGTGTGTCCCTGTTCCGGGGGATCGGGTTCCGGTGGTCCCTGCTCCGGTGGTCCCGAGTCCAGACACGGCCTGGAGGGCTGTGATGTTATGTGGTGGCAGTCCTGTGTGCTTGGGAGAAGCACAGGGCTTTCTCCAAAACTACGGAGGTGCCTGAGATCCCAGGTCAGGTGGATCGTGTTCCGGTGGTCCCAGCTCCAGTGGATCGTGGTCCCCTTTCCGGTGGTCTCCGTTCCGGTGGTCCCGAGTCCGGACACGGCCTGGAGGGCTGTGATGGGATGTTTTGTGGTGGCAGTCCTGCATGCTTGGGAGAAGCACAGGGCTTTCTTCAAAGCTCCGGAGGTACTGGTGATCCCAGGTCCGGTGGTCCCTGTTCCGGTGGTCCCAGTTTCAGTGGATCGTTTTCCGGTGGTCCGAGTTCCGTTGGATCGTGTTCCGGTGGACCCAGTTCCGGTGGTCCCTGCTCTTCCCGCGCCGGCCTGGCGCCCTGAACTCTGCGTGCCGCCCTGGCAGCCTGAACTCTGCGGGCCGCCCTGGCCGCCTGAATTTTGTTTCCCCCGTCCCGCCCTGGTCTGTTCCTCCCGCTCCGCCCTGGCCTGGTGGAGCGTCTGGTAGCCACACCGTAGGGAGGGGGTTATGTCACATGTCTGTCCTGTCTCATTGAGCACATGGGGTGTTTTGTTATTTTGGGCTAATTGCTTGTGTCTCTGTCTGATCCCTCCCTCTTGTTATCTGATTAGTGTTTGATTTCTCCCACCTGTTCCCTCCTTAGTTCTTGCCCTTTATAAGTTCCTTTTGTGTGTTCAGTCTTCGTGAGATCGTTGTTATGTCTGCGTCTCCCATTTCCCCTGTGATTTCTGTTTTAGTAAGTTTTCAGTTTGTTTTGTTATTTCTAGTTTGCCCCCCTCGTGGGTTTTGTTTTGTGTTTATGTTTTATTTTGTTAATAAATCCTTATTTCTTTTTTCTGCACTTGAGTCCTCGCACTAGTTTTCTCATTGTTTGTGACGTGACAGAAAGGCATTAATTTCATAATGAGATTTACCCCCAAATTTAATGAAAGGTTAGATTTTTTGTGTTTTTTATTTTTATGAAAGCTCAAAAGGATAAACAATGCAGATTTATTTTTACAGTCATCTTTGGTCATATTTACCAGGGGTGCCAATAATCCTGACCACAACTGTAGTTATCGCCCTTGGTGTGAACAGGCCACTAATAACTAGCCAAAAAGCATATTTACATTTGAAGAGGACGAGGCAGGAATTAAAGACAAGCAAGAAAACAAGGCTCTCAAGTTTTCATGCTAGCTCTTACTTGTCTAGTTCGGTATATTTCTGGATATTTCAATCTCAGCAGACGAGAGCACTGTTAAAATTGACCAGTGATGCAACACTGGTACTCTCTTCACTCGATACTGGTAACATAAGTTGCCAAAAGAAGAGAGGGAATAGAATGGGAAGCTGGAGCTTTCAGTCACCATAGACACTTCATTGATTGAATCAGTCAGTCTCACTCTCTTTCCTCTCTAACACATTCACACAGACGAGCACATGGTGTCTACCACATCAGATGAATCCCTCTTCCCACTCCTCTGCCTCTCAGTTGACCGTATTTACACTTTATGAGGACCTCAGATGGACAACAAAGGAAACCTTTTCCAAGCTTTGAAGTACATCTGATTTATATCAGTGCCCGCAGTGGTAAAGGTTGATTTAGGCCTTACAAAAACATTACACTTGAGAACTAACACATATCTCCTCTCGCTCCTGCAAGGGTGTAGGTGAGGTTCTGAAGTTAGAAGCAGGGGGTTAAGGGATGTAGAATATGGTCATGCAGAAAAAGGCATTAATGTGTGCTTTATAAGTCTAATAAATAGCCAATACCCTAGTAAAATGCATGCTAATAAGAATTAGTGTGAATTGGACCCTTAATTGAAAGTGTAAAAACAAAAGCTAATTCGAATGAATAAATACTATATTAGTATGTGAATAATACTGTTCCGTCCCTACAAGAAGGCAGGATCCAACTCTATTAAAACAAACTGATTAAAGCGATTTCCCCCCTTGTCCACCATCTTAGATTGTTTTACGAGCTTATGCAAATATGTTCCTAAGATGCGTTTTTCACCGAAATTACCCGGAACAATTTTTCCAGGGAACTTTATCCCCCAGACCTGTTTCTTTCTGCGTTTACATAGCGATCTAAAGTACCGTGAAGATTAGGCAAATTAGTCCGTTGACGTAGGACTGAACGCGACTTTCCAGTTCCCGCTGGATTTCGTCCTCCGCATACAAGGTTAATAAAGCCTGAACCTTGTCGTCGGTCTATCAGTCGTATTTTTTAAAACTCTATTGTTGACTCTAATAGCAAACAACTCTTACTGCACGCACCACAACAGACTTTTAAAAATGGTGGTTGAAATAAAATGCTGCGCGGAGTCAATCAATCAAAATGCTGCATGAACTCATCCAATCAGCATGTTCAGTGCCCAAGTCCTACCCCCGAAAGTTCCTGAACTTTTGACTTTCTGAGGGGACATTTTTTTCCCGGGACTTCATTTAGACCCTGCTCCCTATGGTTGAAACACACAAAGTACCACCCCAAATTCCCTAGTTCCTGAGGAAACATGGCTTTAGTGAAGGAAACATGCAATGCTGCATTAGAATTTAGCTAAAACAAGGTATCTTAAAGGGACAAATCTGCCATTATTACTTTTGCTACAGGCTTCAGGCCGGGAGTGCTCTCATATGATTCTCTATACGCAGCTCACTCGTTTTTGGAGTACAGTGTGGTGCAATCACAGTTTCTGTGGAAGAGATAAAAAAGAAAGGGGGCATTTTTGGTGATATGATTGTACTTGACAAGGCTAAATGTGAGCAGGTGTCATAGATACTCATAGGCTGCATGGGCGACGCCAAGGGTGTGTTCTTCAAAATGCCTTCCCCCCTGCACATCCTTGAGTCTCATTGGATGTGGCAAATACTCTTGGAACACTTGACAAGTATGTCAAACTAGTGCAGTGTCAAAGCTATGGGTCATGGCTTTGGGTGGTGTTGAAAGACGGGTCTGCGTAACCTTCATCAGCAATATACTGATAGTATAAAAGATAGTTGTGGGTTCAATCAACGCTCAACTCAAAGCCACAAATATTCAATGCAAATGTAATCATTTTGTTAATTCTATTAGAACGTTAATCTTGTATTGATTGATTAAAACAATGACTCAAGTCAATAATGTCATAGAAAGAAAATTAGTTGGAAAGAGCAACAGGTATGGGTCCAATTCTCCCTATTAACTAGTTGCTTATTAGTATGCATATTACTAGAATATTGGCTGTTTATTAGTACTTAAAAAGCACATATTAATGCCTTATTCTGCATGATCATATTCTACATACATTAATCCTTCCAAATACCTAAATTTAACAACTACCTTACTACACTCTGCACTCTTGAGCTATTTTTTTCTACCCAAATCCTGGATTGAGGCTTGGGTCTCATTTTTTGGGGGGTTGTTCAATATTTGGGTAGTTTTTGTGTTACCCAGATCCTGGGTCAGGCGTAACAACCCAGTGTTTGTGTAGTTTTTGTGTTACCCAGATCCTGGGTCAGGCGTAACAACCCAGTGTTTGTGTAGTTTTTGTGTTACCCAGATCCTGGGTCAGACGTGAAAACCCAGTGTTTGGGTAGTTTTTGTGTTACCCTGATCCTGGGTCAGACGTAACAACCCAGTGTTTGGATAGTTTTTGTGTAACACAGATCCTGGGTCAGACGTGACAACCCAGTGTTTGGGTAGTTTTTGTGTTAGCCAGATCCTGGGTCAGACACATTAAACCAGTGTTTGGGTAGTTTTTGTGTTAGCCAGATCCTGGGTCAGACACATTAAACCAGTGTTTGAGTAGTTTTTGTGTTACACAGATCCTGGGTCAGGCATATTAACCCAGTTTTTGGGTAGTTTTTGTGGTACCCAGATCCTGGGTCAGACGTGACAACCCAGTGTTTGGGTAGTTTTTGTGTTACCCAGATCCTGGGTCAGGCATATTAACCCAGTGTTTGGGTAGTTTTTGTGGTACCCAGATCCTGGGTCAGACGTGACAACCCAGTGTTTGGGTAGTTTTTGTGTTACCCAGATCCTGGGTCAGGCATATTAACCCAGTTTTTGGGTAGTTTTTGTGGTACCCAGATCCTGGGTCAGACGTGACAACCCAGTGTTTGGGTATTTTTTGTGTTAGCCAGATCCTGGGTCAGATGTAACAACCCAGTGTTTGGGTAGTTTTTGTGTTACCCAAATCCTGGGTCAGATGTAACAACCCAGTGTTTGGGTATTTTTTGTGTTAGCCAGATCCTGGGTCAGGCGTATTAACTCAGTGTTTGGGTAGTTTTTTGTGTTACACAGATCCCGGGTCAGACATAATAACCCAGTGTCTGAATAGTTTTTATGTTACGCAGATCCTGGGTCAGATGTGACAACCCAGTGTCTGAATAGTTTTATGCAAAACAACATGCAAGTCATAAACGAGTGTCATGTCTGTCTTTTTGCGTGATAGAAACGCTTGATGCCTTGCATAAAATGTTATGATTTTATTCAAAAAGATACAGAATATAAATACTAATGATCTCAAAACTGTACACTGATTGTTTATGGACAGGTTATGGAGTCATCTCCATAATATATATATATCTATCCGTATATCTTGGCTGAATATGACACAAGCTCCGGCACGAGATCCAGCACCATTACAGTAGAAACGGGTGAAACAACCCACATTGGAGTGTAACTATTAATAAGCAGTAATTAGGAGTTTATTGAGGCAAAAGTCATAATTAATAGTTAGTTAATAATGATACTTGCACCCTAATCTAAAGTGTGGCCATTAACAACTGTTCATTCAAAAACTTTGGTAACGCTTTAGATTACGGCCCGGAAAGTACTGCGTAAGTAAAGAGAATTTACAGCATAATTTTTGGTAATTATAGTGTAACTATAAAGTAAGTACGTGTAGGTATAAGGGAACAATATGTAATATTGAGGGAATAAATGGGTAACTATCAGGAAAATTAACACATTATTTATACTGTAAGTATTTTTTAATTAAGGGGTAATTATCCGTGTAGTTACAGGGTAAGTATGAATCTGCGGGCTGTAAATTAAAGTGGTGTTTGTTCCCCTCTTGTTTTGTGTAGTTACAGGGTAAGTACAGTATAAGCACGTACACAATCTGATATCACTCAGAAACCTTTATTTAAAAAAAAGCTTTTTAAAACAGATTTACAACACTTATTTGTTTCTCTTGCTTGGCTTTATCCTCGTCTTGTTCCTCTACTTTTTCGTCCTTGCCACAGATGAAACTTAGGAAGGAATCGCATGTCTCTAGCTATCCTATTATGTAACTATACTGAAAATACAGTGCATGCAGAAATGTCCTCACCGTTCACTCGTCTTTCACCCTCATGCCATCCGAGATGTACAAACGACTTTATTTCTTCATATGAACACAGAAAAATAAATAATCTCTGCTAATGAAAACTCATTTGGGTTCCTAAAAGTTCAAGCATCAAACAGCACATACAGAAATAACTACAGTAATCCATACGATCCCAATGGATGAATCAATGTCTTCTGAAGTGAAACGATAAGTGTTTGTAAGAAAAATAACAATATTTTAAATTTTTAAAAACGATAGACTATCGCTTCCGACCAGCAGTCATCTGCATGAATGAGAGGGTTAAGTTCACGCTTGACGTAACTTGAAGCGTGACGAGAGTGCGCAGAGAAACTCTGGTCATGCGGATGTTGGATGCTGTCGGTTTTTATTTGTTTAATGCTCACAACAGTATACAAACAATAACATGATATATGTTAATAGCAATGAGAAACAAACAAGACTAGAAGACAGAGACACCAGTTCTCGTGTGTGTTTCAGATGAAACTTGCGCGAGAACGTCATGAAAGCTTGAAGCTTCTTTACTCATGCACGCGCTGGTCATTTTTATTTTAATTAAAATATCAAAAGACCTGGGATTCCTCTTAAGATCCATCAATGGAAATAACGATAAAGAAGAAGAGGAACATGAAAAGGAAGACAAGCAAGAGAAGCAAAAAAGGGACAAAACGTGCCTCTTTCTGTCCGGATGTTATTATTTGAAATAAAACGTTTATTTAAAAAAATGAATGTGTCAAATCTGTTTTGGATTTAGTTGTTTGTCAAATAAATATTATTTGTATTTAGTTACTTACCCTGTAACTACACGGATAATTACCCCTTAATTAAAAAATACTTACAGTATAAATAATGTGTTAATTTTCCTGATAATTACCCATTTATTCCCCCAGTATTACATATTGTTCCCTTATACCTACACGTACTTACTTTATAGTTACACTATAATTACCGAAAGTTATGTTGTAAATTCTCTTTACTTACGCAGTACTTTCCGGGCCGTAATCTAAAGTGTTACCAAAACTATAAATCAATAGTTTCATTTTCCATAATTTCAAAGACATCATTCATAGTTCTTCATGGTGTTGAATTACAGTGTATTCCCTCATTGAATACATTAAATACACAGAACCTTTGGTTCAAATCAAAGTCTGACATAACAGCATTCACCTCTGAACTGGTTGGTTGATCATTGGTTCATTTATAATGAAGATAGCTTTAAATCCCTGTGGATTTAAGATCACCACACCAGCTTTTCATCCTCACATATCTCCAATTACAAATCCGTCGCAATCCTTTTCACTGCTCAGATCCGAGCCTCAATGGAGACGGTCTTACCTCATAGTTCAAGGTTTGAGCTCTTTGAGTCTATTTTCATCTAGAAGCAGGCGCTTCTAAGCTCTCTCCTGTCATGAATGAGCATGCCCAGGGGGATTGTGGGAATTGTATTCCAGGTGGAGGAGAGGCCCTTAAGTGGTCGGCAGCAGGTGCTCACTTATTTAGACGAGTGACTGGATAATTACCAACACCTGTGTGCTTATTGGAAGGCTGTTTCACTGCTTCGGAAAACAGGCTGAGGATTCAACTGAAGGGACAGTTATTCCCGAGTGGGTTTGTGCGGAAACTGTGCCAAAAGAACATCTGAACACAGTAACACAACCACCATGATAGCAAACCAAGACAGCATCCAGCTGCGCGTCATGCAGTAAACAAGCATTCTATAACGCTACATGAGGAGAAATACAAGAAGATCATATTAAAAAGGGCCGCATTAGTTCAGGGCTCCACTGATTCTCAGACAGATGCAATCTTTTGCTTTCCCTTTGAAATGAGGATTGAGAGTTTTAAGCATCTTGTCGTTCTTATCTGTCTGCCTCAGGGCCAAATAAAATGCAGTTAAACAAATAGGCTTAAAGAAATTGTTCATGCAAAAGAGAAAATTCTGTCATTATTTACTCAACCTCAAGTTGTTCCAAACCTGTATGACTATCTTAACTATTTCCCCGCCAGCATTTTCGATCATTTTCACACAAAAAAATTCACACGCCAGAGTATTGTATGAATATCTGAACATGCAATATATCAACAGAAAGCTCAGAGTCGCTGCTTTTAAACAAAACCCCTGTTTTATGTAGGTAAGTTTAATTAAAAAGCAACATTTTGAGCAAAAAGCTGAGAAAATCTCATTTTTGTCAAAGACTACATCTGGATGGGATTCAGAAACATTAGGCCATTTTGATTTATAATGATCACGTTATTTTTCATATGCATCTGCTTACACATGAGCTCATTCGTTTCTGCTTCTTTTTTTACTGTGTTTTGATTTGGAGATACTGTACTCGTTCAGATGCGTGATAGGTGATAGCGCCCCCTAGCGTATAACAGTGAAAACACGGAAAGCTGTAAAAACTCGTCAAGGCAGGTTCTCATGAATGACGAGTCAACACCGTTGGCTGAGCATCTGATGCGTATGGCACACTTATCTGGAAGGACTTCAGGAGTTTGAAAGTCATCATCTGATTGGTTGAATTCTACAGAATGCGTTCGTTAATGGTCCGCCTAGAAACAAATGCAGTGATGCCAAACTTCCTTGTGGAAGAAGAACGCCGTTGTGTTTGCAACTGTGACAATGAGTGCTTACCAGGATCAACTAAAGGCTGGATTTTCAAAAGTATGTGAGGTTCGCGGCTCCATTGTTGCAGTAAACTTGAACGACGTTCTTGAATGAATAGATGGCGTTCTGTTATTGCAGGGACATCGACTTTACATTTTCACGGCCCTAAACATGACATGGAACAAAACAAACTGTGATTGGTTGCGTTACATGTCCTTGACCAATGAAAGCTGTGATAGAGGTCAGACCTTCTGCCGTCAGTCTATACGAGACTAACTTGTCAACGGCAGGGGAAGAGTTATAGAATATTCTGGCAAAAGTTTATAATTCGCTATTTATTAGTTTTGCGTAAGAACCAGGCAAAATATTTTTAGTCAATAAGTTGATCAGATCCAAGATCCCAAATGTTTATGTTGTATGGACTGATCTGGTTCTGTCACAAAGATCTGATGTAGGGCTGTCACGATTCAATTTAAAAATCCTTGATTTACCAGTGTCAAGTAACTCGCAAAATACCATGGCGAATAAATCCCAAGGAGAATCCATGAAACCATGCATTATTAGACCATTTTCTAAGGCTGCACAATGTATTAAAACACATTTAAAAACCATAGCATAGTGCTATTGTGAATTCACAATGGCTGCGATTTAATTCAATAAATACGCCCTGCGGGTTTAACGTGTATGCGCTTTAATTATTTACATGCATGTGGGTTACATGTGTCTCAGAGCAGCTCCGTTCACAGTAAATTCTGCTCCACATCTTTTTAATGAAATGGTGGATCCAGTTCACAAAAGCAGCCTGAATGATTTGTTCACAAATTCTTCAGTTCAACTCACTGACTCAATGATATTTTTATATTTAAGATTTCAATTTGTTTCTCACACAAAGCTATCATATGGGAGAAGACTTGAAATATAGAGCACAAATCATACAGTATGGAACCCTTTTATGATCATTTTATGGTGATTTGGCTTTAGTCTTATGCATTACAGTGAATCTCTTGTGGAGGAACAGACAGGATATTCAGGTTTGGAGCAAATTCCCATTCGTAGGTGATCTATCCCTTTAAGTAGAAAGTGCAGGTTACAGAAAGTGATATATAACAGTTAGTGCATAGCAATTCATTAGCAAGGCCACTTAAGTGTGCCCCAATAAGATAATTTAATAAAGTGCTTAACCAAAGGATATAAATTAACAATATTCCTCCACACAGCTGCACATTAAGACAACACTCTTCAATGATGAAATGCCCTGAAAAACAAATTCACAACATCTTTATGTACAACAAATCAAGCACTATAGCGTTTGTGAGAAGTCTGCTAATTGTGTTCAATTTGATTTATTGAAGATGATCTAGACAACATCATCTACAATTGCAGAGCACTAGAGAGCTACTGCACAAACACCCAACATAGAAATCTTTACATTATTGAGCAGAAGTAATCCTGTTATTCACTTCCAGCCCTCAATGCTAGCGATACACTGATAAACTTTTTGAAGAGCCAGGAAAGATATGATCTCCATGGCCGTGATAACACAATCAATAATTTACGATTCCAGGGACTGAGGCTATATTGAGCTAAAAGGAAGAATGGAGAGAAGAAAAGAAACACATGGCGCATTATTTGAAGGGGGAAAAAAAGCTTGTGTACCTGCTGGATAAACTTGCCATTAATTCCCATGCTTAAAACAGCCTTGAAGATAAACTCCTGGAATCTGTGAGCACTATAAACGATAATAAAATAAAAATGAATTGCATTCATGTTTGAATCAGAACATACAAACTGTATTTATATTGGGTTACAATGCCGAATATATAAACCGCATCCTCTGGCATGTTTTCTGAGCAAATAGTCATTTTCACCACTGCACTTTCCCTCTGGGTAAAAATGTGAATAACTCAATATGCAAACAACAAATTCCTGTTATATTTTGACAATTTGCATAGAAGCTCTGTTGACAGGAACACTGACTTCCAATCTCTATTCTCCTCGCCAGCGACATGTGGAGAAGGTTTGCATTTTAAAGGGTGCCGTGCAGATGAGATGGGCAACAGTTGGATGTAATTTACCTTCGGAGGACTCAATAACCCGCTCTGCTTCCTCAAATTTGAGATTACACTCTTATTGAAAATACAAGGACAGAGGTTTTTAGGTAAATTGGTTGTTTAAACAGGTTTCTTGCATGGATGTGAATTGTAAAAATAAAACTCCAAACCCACAATATCAGATGTGAAGCATTACGATAAAGTGCTTTACCTGAAGCGAGAAAGATGGGAAATGGGAAGAAGTTAAGCTCGGCTGTTTTTAAAGCTTAAAAGTGTAATTTTTTTGATGTTGTGTCTCAGCTATAAAGGCGGCATTGGTAGAAACGTTGGTAACGCTTTATTTTGATGGTCCTTTTTGAACATCCCGTTGATTATAAGTATCTTTGTCAAACCCGTCCTGTTTGAACCGCCCCCTCCAAGCGGGACTCGAACCCAGGTTCGCCGGCATGAGAGTCGGACGCTCTAACAAGGAGGCTAAAGGTTGTAACCTCTAGCATCAGTCACTAGAGCGTCTGCTGAGATCAGAGGAGTGAGGTTTACTCGCACAGCAACTACTAACTGGCCTCCGTTACACTCACCCATCTAAACCTCACTCCCATCCGGGTCACGGCACCAATTTAACCCCTCCTGTTCGAACCACCCCCTCCAAGCGGGACTCGAACCTGGGTCCGCTTGCAAGAGAGTCGGACGCTCTAACAAGGAGGCTAAAGGCTGCAACCTCTAGAGTCAGTCACTAGAGCGTCTGTTGAGATCAGAGGAGTGAGGTTTACTCGCACAGCAACTACTAGCTGGCCTCCGTTACATTTGCAACTACATGCCAACTATCTCTCATTAGAGTATTAGTAGTCTGCTTAATATCTGCTAACTCTTTATTGTGATGGTCCTCCAGCAGATATTCTACTACAAGTAGAAGTAACTGCAACTACATGTCAATTTATTCTACTAACCCTACCAGTCTACTAACAATCTAATGAAAAGTAGATTGAAATCGAAAAATTTACAAATTGTGGCTTTGTTTTTGGTAATACTATTTCGATAGTCCACTTTAGACATTCTGCTAACCAGGGCTTGGCATTAACACCCACACTGTTAAAGGTCCCGTTCTTCGTGATCCCATTGTTCAAACTTTAGTTAGTGTGTAATGTTGCTGTTAGAGCATAAATACTACCTGTAAAATTATAAAGTTCAATGCCAAGCGAGATATTTTATTTAACAGAAGTTCCCTTTCAAAGCCTACAGCGAACGGCCGGCTTGGACTACATCCTGGTACTTCCTTCATAAATGACGTCAGTAGAACAGACTAACCTCCGCCCACAAGAATACGTGAAAAAGGGGGCGTGGTCTTGTTGTTGTCCCACGTGGAGAAGAGGACGTGTCGCGTGGAGAAAAGGTGCTGCGTTTGAGTGTGTTTGTCGGCATGTCGTCGAGACGCTGTTATTTTCATCCCGGAGTCAAATCACCTTTGTTTGGCTTTCCCAGGGACGCTGTAGAGATCATTGAGCGCATATATCTCCCGTTAAGAGGCGTGACCTTTCCACGTTCGCTAAGCTGCGGTCAAATCACAACACGGGAACCGCTGGCACAATCAGAACTCGTTCAGTATTTCTGAAGGAGGGACTTCATAGAATAAAGGAACTCATCAGCCGTTTTTAGGAGAGTGAAAACAGCGGTGTACAGATGAGTACATTGTGTTAAAAATACTGTTTTTTTTTACACGCGAAACATGAACACATGTTATATTGCACACTGTAAACACAATCAAAGCTTCAAAAAAACACGAAGAACGGGACCTTTAACAACTTCACATTTAGAATTACATTGGCTTTTACATTGTTTTTCTTCAATATATGTTATGTATGTATGCATCTGCTGTATATTGAATGTCGCGTTGGACAAAAGCGTCTGCTAAATACCTTAACCATACTTAATTAATGAATTAAAGTCGTAATGTTAAACTGCTGTCCGTCAGACTATGGCAATAGCTGGGTCTCCATCCAACTTTTTAATGTACATTTTAACCATTTGAAAATGAAATCCTGACTGGAAACTGTTAAAATTCACATCAAATATTCTAATGTGAATAAAAACTTTTATGTGGATTGACTCAATATTTAGTTGGAATGGATGTATTCGCATAAATTTGCATTTGTTGCAATTTTATCAGGTGTTTTAATTTTACGTTTTGATCCCAAGCTGTTCACGATTGCTTCCTAGTGTGTGTCCATTTCTAATTCGCATAACAGAGCTGATGGAAACGCCCTCCAATTAGAGCGTTTTTTGTGTGTGCCAAATTTGTATGAATGCACTTAATGAGCAAATGAATTGGATGGAAACCTCTCTATTGACATAAATGCATAGAGTGTATCATTTAGCCTAACAATACTGGACAAATAGGAAATGATTAATGGGACGTTCCATATGAGAATGATGGATCTATTTTCTTTATTAGTGTGTAAACAGTTTAAACATACCTTTGGACAAATTCAAGAGTGCTTGAGACCTCTTTAGGATACTGCAAGTTGATGTTCCATGGACATCATCCACTTGTCCGCATAGAGTCTCTCCTGAAATGCATTACAATATGATAACTAAAAGAGCACTAGAAAGCTGCACAACATAAACACACACAAGTGGCGGTGTTGGCATGATGGGCAAAAAATGTACCCGATTTAAATTTGCCCCTTCAAAGTAGTCTCCTTGTACAGCGATATACAGTTTTCAGTGCTCCTGGCTTGGTTGGAACGCTCCCTGGAAGCCTCGCTATTTAAGCCTATCCAGCACCGTCTGAGACACGTTTTAGATCTTCTCTACTGCGTCAAAATGGTGACAGTTTTCATTTTTGAAAACTTGTGCATTTTCCACGTGCTGTGTGTGTGTTGTCACGTTGGAGCATGCTGTATACGCTTTGATACTCTTAAATAATGCATGTCCCAGAGAGCGTTTACACTGAGGCAGAAGCACTGGGAGCTGAGCATCACTGGACAAGGAGACTACTTCAAATGGGATAGTGACCAAAATTAAATCAGGTATATTTTAGCTTTTTATAGTCACAGTCGCAATACTTTGATTTCACCTCATAATTATTTTTCGAATCTACAACGGCCATGTGCCAGAATTCCAGCACAGTGCTATCAAACAAAATAAGGGACGAATATACCTTGCACAATTAAGCAAGGTGTACTGGGTAGGGTCTCTCTCTGGATATCAGCAGCTGTGGCATTGGGCTAGGGAATACAAATTTAAACATTACAAAAAGGTATTACAAATTACGCAACAAATTCCAATTACTATTATTTTAATATTCCATACAGTACGCCAGACAGCCATATATAATTTGAGACGAAGAAAATGGTCCACTCAACACAGAAGAAAAAAATGGCTAATGTTTTAATATACTGTATGTATGCTACACCATCTAATACAGTAAAAGGATGTTAGCCAGTCAACTCCCTATAGTCAGTCCTTCCAGAAAAATGCGGCTTTTTTTTGTGATTGTTGCGGGCAAAAATCCTTGATTATGCGGCATGTTTTCTTAAAAAATGCGATGGAAAATGCGGGATATTTATGCAATTTTATGCTATTAAACTTGCAAAAACTGCGGTTTGATGAAAAAGAGAAAAAAAGCTAATATTTTTAATTGAATATTTAAGTTCTCATCTTGTTTTATTGAAGACCTTAATAAACACATGGCTCAATTTGGACAGATTTTAAAACACTGCATCATGAAGCTTCGAAGCGTTATGAATCAGTGAGTCGATTCATGATTCGGATTGCGTGTCAAACTGCTGAATCGACTCATTGATTTATAACGCTTCGAAGCTTCATGATGCTGTGTTTTGAAATCGGTCAACACACCGGGAAAGTGCTTTGCGCTGTCTTTTGCTGTTATTTTTGTTGGCCAATGGGAGTTTGCGCTTCATCATGGTTTCACCGATATCTATGGTTTCACCACGGGGTTTGCAGCTTTTCGATGACGTTCACGTCGGGTAATTACGTCACTTCAAAACGTTCCCATGGCAATAGGCGGAAATGGCGGCTTTTGTGTGAAGTAAACGAAAATTGTTCAACTTTCTGCTAATATATATATATGACTTTTTTTGCAACAAAAATGCGGGGATTATGAAATCATGCTAGCCCCGCATATTTTGCACGCGGAAATAGGCAATTTATGCGGCGAAAGTGCGGCGTATTTGAAAAAATGTGGCCCCCGCATAAATATGCGGACTTTGGCTGATTAATCACGTTTTTCTGGAGGGACTGTATAGCGGTTCAGACTCTCTATGGAATATTAAAATCATTTTGAATAGATAGTCTGTGTGGAGACAATATTATCAACACAATGGTATTGCACAAATTTTTTTGAAAATAACTGTTGGAAGAGAGAATAAGCTAGGGTAAGTGTGTGTGTGTGTGTGTGTGTGTGTGTGTGTGTGTGTGTGTGTGTGTGTGTGTGTGTGTGTGTGTGTGTGTGTGTGTGTGTGTGTGTGTGTGTGTGTGTGTGTGTGTGTGTGTGTGTGGGCATGTTTTTGTGAAATATCAGGACACAAATGTGTATAATGACATGGGTATGACATAGGTATTACAAAAAGAGGGTGAAATATGAGGACGTTCCCCATGTCCTCACTTTTCAAAATGCTTATATTTCACACAGAATGAGGTTTTTTTCACAGAAAGTAAACTGCACAGTCTCCTGTGAGGGTTAAGTTTAGGGGCAGGGGCAGTGTAGGGGGATAGAAAATACGGTTTGTACGGTATAAAAACCATTACGCCTATGGAATGTCCCCACATTTCACAAAAACACCCCTGTGTGTGTGTGTGTGTGTGTGTTTGCAAGTTATACTCACATCAGCCTTAATAATGCAGATGGTCTTGCTGCCATTCTTTTCTTAATAGACATCCAAGACTTCACCCACACCTGTTGTCAATTACAAGACAGCAAACAGAAGTCATAATAACGTTACAATAGCCTGTCCGGTAATCAATGCAATAATAACCTGAGCTAAGGAAGGTGACCGGGCTAATGCTTATTTTGACAGTCTAACGTTAGTCTAGTGGGCCAATGTTAATGATGCTAACGTTTTTTGAGCTATCGTCATTGTGGTGGTTTTCCAATAGTTACTAGTTCAGTTCGCCTCGACTCTATTCACCATGTTTGCTTTTCCATTGTAAAAAATCTTGTGCCTTGTACCTGCATGTGGCACCTTTTCCCGCATCACCTCCGTCGAGGTAACAAGGTGAGCCGATGAGATGACGTTCAGATCAACGGCTCTGGTTCAGATATAATTGACAACAAATCCGTGTCTAAAATAATCCAGCTAGCAGCCGGTGTGCAGCTAACTTACTCCTGCGGCGGTGTTACAGCTGCTGCTGCTGCTGAGTTTGTCTTTACGTTAGTATAGGATTCTTTCGGTGTTGACCGTTCAGACCGCAGTGAATTTAGTTAAGTTGGATAGAGTAAGAAGACGGGAACTTCACCGTGGTCAGTTCAGGAGGTTTCTACCGGGAGCGAGCGAGTCGAGGTGAGCTAATGTTAGCAATTGGACCTAACGCTAATGTCATGGAAATATACCAAACGAAACAAACAGCACTCACTCAGATCACCGGTATTAATAATCCATAGACTTATAAAACAAATTTCATGTTACATACCTGAGATGTTACTTCTTCTAAAAATGGTTGAATCACTTCTGGTACCGTTGGCCGGCTGGGCGCGTAAATTTCAAAATTCAAACAGCAGCAATCCCACAATGCTATGTGGTGGCTGTAAAAGAACGCTTCTCCAGTGTAGTTACAGTAATATTACAGGACTGACCAAAAATTTCCCGTCATACATTTGCATTTACAGGAAAACCGTGAATACAATATGTCGTTGTAATATTTATTGTAAAAATGACATCAATTGCTAACAGTGCACCAAATGCAGGTGTATATCAGCAGTGGCGTGTAACACAGTCACTTGCCTACTAACTTTAAAGGAGCAGCGTGTGACTTTTAGCGGCATCTTGTGGTGAGGTTGTGAATTGTAATCACCCACCACTCAAAACACATAGAGAAGCTATGGAGGGCGACACAGGACAAAAATGGTGTCGTTGTCGTCGAAGAGAGCAGAGAGTGACTAGAGCTCTGTAGAGCAGTTTGTCCGTTTAGGGCTACTGTAGAAGCATGACAGCACAAAATGGCGATTTCACTGTAAGGGGAACTGCGGTGTGTGTAGATCGGTACATTAAGTAAGTTCTTTATACACCACTGAATACATAGTTATTAGGGGTGGCACGGTACATGAAAAAAAACCGAACTGTTCGGTTCGCTTGTCTCGGTTCGGAGCGTGTGCGTTTCAAGGATTTTGACGCATGCGCAATGTATCCTCGTGCCCGTATGTTACCTCAGACAGTGGGTGTCCTTTTCGCGTGAAATAAGAGGTGTGTGTGTGTGTGTGTGTGGACATACAGTAAAACAAAGTAAAAGTGGAGTGCTGCAGGTCACGTGTAGAAATGCAAGTGGGAGAGATAAGGAAGGCTGCCCGGAGTTGGAGGATGCGCCAGCGACGTATAGCTGGCAGGGCAGATGCAGTGCGTATGCGCGTGCATGCATTCACACACTGGCAGTGTTTGTCTCGCGCAGCTGAACCACGGCTCGTGTATTGCAAATACAGACAAATATTGTCCATTCTGTCACATTTTCCGGTGTTCTCCTCCGACCCCTGTCTGTCTCATGCTTTGATTTATGATGGGCAACATATATCTGCTGCAGATGTGACCGTGTTCCCCTCTGTCTCATACACACATGCATATAACATGCTGTATATAAGTAGTTCACATGATAAATGTAACATTTAAAAGTTAAGATGCTTCTAGGTTTAATAATTTAAACATGCCTTTGAAGTTTGGGCAGTGTTGTGTTTTTGTGTATTTTCTTTTTCTTTTCACAGCGCTGGATGTCATATGGTGATTGTGAAACACACGGGACACTTCATGGTGAAATTTGTTAATCAGGTCAGCTGAATTAAAGCCACAGTGCATTGTTCTGATCAAAATTGACATGATTAACATGAAAAATTTTACGCCAATGTGTCGGACTCTGTACTCTCTCTACGGACTCTCTACAGCCAGTTAAGAAACAACTTCTACATGATATAACAATTTTTTAATACTGTATCCTAATTGTGGATGATTAAGCTATATATCATATGCTGAAGTAAATTTCTTGAGTGTTAACGATAAAAAAATAACAACAACAAGAACCGTACAGAACCGAAAACCGTGACCCTAAAACCGTGATACGAACCGAACCGTGGGTTTTGTGAACCGTGCAACCCCAAATAGTTATGTATATCATATTGCATTTCTGTCAATGGATCCTAATAAATAATACACACTGCACCTTTAAAAAGGGCATCTGAAATAATAAACTAAGTGCAATTTAGTGTTGTCAGAAAATATTGATCTTTCGATACATATCGATTCTGTCATATCTGAAATGCTTCCAATACTAATTTTCTGCAGAACAGACACACAATACCAGCTGCTCTTTCTCTCACTCTCATCTCTCCGACAGCGAGTGACGCACAAACCCACCTCCCCTTTTTTAATTTGTTCCTGATGAATATTGTTGCTGTTACTGGGATTGAATGTTGCCGTGATATTGACACCCAAAGTGCGCACACATAAAGCCCCCTCTCAGTACTACATTGAGTTATTTTTCGCTGCTTATTGCGCTTAATGTCAAAATGCAGGTTTTAGCGAGTATTCACATAAACGCAGTCAGTTCTGTTTTAAAGGTGCACTATGTAGCATTTTTTCAGTAAAATATCCCAAAACCACTAGGCCAGTGTTATATATTTTGTTCAGTTGAGTACTTACAATATCCCAAATGTTTCCAACTATTTGTAAATCGTGAGAAAATTGCCATTTTAACCAATGAACCGGGACGTGTGAGGGAGTCGGCTGTCAATGGCGTCATATCTGTGTTCCCCTTGGTTTCCGGTTTTATTTTGCAGAAACGCTTTACTCTCACTGCAGTGTGAACAAGTGTCATAGCAGCCATAACATCATTTTCAACACACTCAGATGTGTCTAATATGATAAGCAGAGCTGCGTTACCTCATACTCATGACCGGAAAATTGGAAATGGTGCCTATACCATAATAAAATTTCCGCTGCTCGCAAGGCTTGTGTTGCACTCTTCTTATTAACAATCGCTCCTGCTCTGCTTCATACTACACTCTAAAAAAAAAAAAAGGTTCTATATGGCACCAAAAATGGTTCTTCGTCGTAATCATAGGGGAACCATTTTTGGTGCTATATAGCATATCATAGCATGTTCTGTATATGGAAAAAGAACCGGTGAAGAACCTCTGAAGAACAGCTGAAGAACCACTGAAGCACCAAAATTGGTGCTATATAGCACTTAAAAAGGTTCCCCTATGATTACGAGCCAAGAACCATTTTTGGTGCCATATAGAACCTTTTTTTTTTAGAGTGTATAGTAACTTTAATAATCACATCCATGAACATCATTTCTGTCCGAGTCGTATCCCGACTCTTTTCCACCGGCTGTGAGGTGAAGACCACATGTCCCAAGATTCTGCGCTCACACGTGGCGTCATCAAAGTATACCTTTGTTTTAAACAGGCGACCTCTACACTCTAAAAAAAAAGGTTCTATATGGCACCAAAAATGGTTCTTGGCTCGTAATCATAGGGGAACCTTTTTAAGTGCTATATAGCACCAATTTTGGTGCTTCAGTGGTTCTTCAGCGGTTCTTCAGAGGTTCTTCACCGGTTCTTTGACTAAGGTGCTATATAGCACCGCTAACTAAGGTGCCATATAGCACCGCTATATGTTAAGATATGGTGCTATATAGCACCAAAAGTGGTTCCCCTATGATTACGACGAAGAACCATTTTTGGTGCCATATAGAACCTTTTTTTTTTTAGAGTGTAGCGGACGGAAAAGTTACACAGTGCAGCTTTAAGTGAACATAAACAGTTTAGAAAGAAAACATGTGTAACATCATAATGGATCCGTGCGTCAGCTCTTAAAGTGACAGCAGCCTAATATTCCTGCTGCCACATTATGAGATATTAAAAATATCTATATGGAAGTTTTTCCCCATGGTATCAATGTCAAAATTGTGGAAAGTGAAAATGCTGAGTGGCTAGTAACTTTGGAAAACCACTGGCCACAGCAGCTGGTGAGCAAAAAAAGTGAATGTCAAGCCCTGCTGATAATTATGAGTAACTTTGCAACTACAAGTCAACTAGCAGTCATTAGAGAACTAGTAGACTGCCTTAAAGGTGCCCTAGAATGAAAAATCGAATGAACCTTGCCATAGTTGAATAACAGGAGTTCAGTGCATGTAAATCACATACAGTGAGTCTCAAACACCATTGCCTCCTCCTTCACATGTAAATCTCGTTTGTGAAAAACACCACGGAAAAATAGGCAAATCTCAACGTAACGCCAGCAGTGATGCAATACACGGGATCATTAATATGTACGCCCCCCCAACATTTTCATAAGCAAGCACATGTTCACTGTCAGGCGAAACTGCGCAGCCGCATCATCTCTGCAGGTAAACAAGCATCACGCAAGGATAGCGAAATGGCAGATCATGGGAACAAATGTTATGTTCCAGGCTGTGCAGGGGATGTGAAGACGTTTCATACTCTTCCCACAAATAAAACATGTCAACAGGCATGGTTGATGTTTATTTATAATCGGATATCGCAACAATTTAATTCAAAGTTGTTAGTTTGCTCAGCCCATTTCACCACGGACAGTTTTTTAAACCCGGGACAATATCAATCCGGTGTTTTGCTCAGCGTCTGACACTGAAGAAAGGGGCAATTCCAACCATATTCCTGCAAGCAGTGATTTTATCCACTTCTTGACTGTCTAAACCATTTCTGATTAAATCGAAAGTTTCTTAGAGAGACAACATTAACGATAATATTCCTGTTGTTGTCTATATCCAACGCAAGATGCTATACGGGAAGAATAGGATAATCCAAGTGGCTTACATAACTAAATAGTATGTCTAATGACAAAGGTTAATATTATTTAATGCCAGTGTTGTCATAAATTAGTAAATGCAACCATAGATACGTAACATGTTAGTTTAGTTGCTTACACATAGCTCACTCGATCCTTCTAGCTAACGTCAACACCTCCACCATTTAAGTTGAAACGATAGTAATTTGATATTTTTTTATTTATATTTTTGACAACTGAAGTATGATTATATACTGATATATATATATATATAAGGTTGAATGCCTAATCTCTCCATCGTCAAGACGGTCAGTAAAGTTGTGTCTGCTATCATTGAGCCGCAGTGAAACAGCCAATCAGAGCAGAACTCTGCATTAATATTCATGACCCTTCCAAATAAGGCAAAAACAGACCATTTCATCCTGGGGATGATTTCTAGAGTTGTAAATGGACCTGTAAAACCGTAGCTGGACAATTATTGACCTTAAATAAGCCATATACCCTCTATGTAGATACCAGAGAACAATTTAAAATGTTGTTTCAAATCATTCTAGGGCACCTTTAATATCAGCTAACACTTTATTTTGAGGGTTAGTTGACATGTAGTTGCAAAGTTACTTATAGTTAGTAGAATGTTCAAAGTCGACTATCAAAATACTCCAGCATCATTAATTCAACCAATAGCATTAGTTTGGGGGCGGGGCTGTGTGATCAATCACTTAACAAATTTCTGCCCAAAGAAAATTGAAAATGTCATATTTGAACCTTAATACACAAAACAGATGGACGTAAGTTACACTAAACACCAGTAAAGCACACAAAACGAGAAATACTAGTAAAATTGTACTGTAAATATGGCACAGTTTCCCAAGGGAATGACTTTTGCTGTATTCAATGCATGCTGCATGGAGAACATCACAATGTTGGCAAAAATATGCTGGAATCTCATTTCACGTCTCGTTTTAGTTGCCAGCGTAGAATTGGAAAGAGTCAGGTATTGATCAGACAGAATCAGATTTCCCCTGACAACTGAAACAGCTGATTGATTTCCTTGCAGCGCTCGGAAACGCACCAGAGACGCCGATAGACTTGAGGTGGGCAATGCTCATACATACTGCTTCACAAGTGACTGCTGCTGAGGGATGACAGATTGACCAAAACAGTGGTGGCAATCGAAGGACAACGCTTCAAGGGTGGTCAATCATGGTGATTAGTCTCCCATGGTGGAAAGTGGAGCTCTTTTTTTGTTGAAGCCCTAAGAGTCCATCAGCTGGGGAAGACTAAAGACTGTGTCTGCGATACAAATGCAATCATGCCGCTTGTGGTTGCGGAAGTCCTTGCCGACAATTAATGGCTGCCCTTTTGAAATGCAACACTGACATTTTTCTAGACAACACCATGAGAGCAGCCTGCTATTCTGTGTTTGTGAGGCTCACTTTTCTCTGTCTTTCAGGGCAAAGACTCAATTTAATGGGTGACTAGATTAGAGCTCACAAACAATGGGTGGATATTGCTCACCAGAATAGAAACTGTTGCTTAAAATATATTTATTTTAACATATAATTTATTCCTGTGATCAAAGTTGAATTTTCAGCATCATCACACCAGTCTCAGTGTCACATGATCCTTCAGAAATCATTCTAATATGATCTTTAAAGTGAATTTTGTTTTGTATCAATTGTATCTTAATTTTAATTATTTATTATACATTTTTTTTAGCATGAGACTACTTTTAAAAACATACTTTTTTTTTTTTACAAAAAATGTAGAAAAAATGCATTTCTTAGTCATTTTTGTCTTGTTTCTAGTCTAAATATTTAAACATTCTTAAAGATGCATTTACTAGATAAGTACAATTTTTAACTAAATATGAAGAGCATTTTTTTTTTTAAGTGTAGTCAAATATTTTGATCATTTAAAATATAATAGGCCTTTGTTGACTACATTCTAAATAAATGATTCTGGAGTTTGGTTTTGTAGAAAGTGAATTTTTTTGTTTTGTAGAAATTGTATCTTAATTTTAATTATTATTATTATTTTTTTTAGGATGAGACTACTTTCAAAAACAAAACATAGTAGCCTACAAAACTTTTTTTTTTTTTTTTTTTTTAAATGCTCTTCTTAGCTATTTTTGTCTTGTTTCAAGTCTAAATATTTAAACATTCTTAAATCAAGATGCATTTACTAGATAAGTACAATTTCAACTAAATAAGAAGAGCATTTTTTTGCTCTCTGTCAGGTATGAAGCTCATTCATTATGCAGCTCATTATGTAGCTCAATATGCTGGCTATTATGTTCTTTTGTCCTCCATCATTATTCATTAGCTATCACGCCTCCTCGCATACTGGCTTTGTGAAGAAACACTGTCTTACAAATTTTAAAGCAGAGTACTGTTTTATGTGAATGAGTAGGCTCAATGATTCTCACAAAAACTCTTGGCAACAACACCCATTATTCAAAAGTCTTGTGAACACATATCTATTGTGTGTTTTGAGGCCTTCATTTTAAAGCAAATTGTTCTGTTTTTTTTTTTTTTTTATCATGTATAAACATTTTTTTCTCAAAAATACAAGCGTGTACATGCGGTTCGCATATCATGGTAGCCCAGTTTGTGTAATTACACTTTTGCCATTAATATGTTTATAAGCAACTGAAAAAAGCGCAAATGTAAGAGCATGTCAAAACTTCTAAAGGGACCCAAAACAGCTCCGACTCCTAGGGAAACATTTATGATTATTATAATGACATTGTTGATGGTTGTCTAACCAATGACTCACATGAGAGAAAGCCATTTTAAGAGGGCAATTGTTTATTTATTGTAAAAAAAAAAAAAATTGTTTATTACAGAATAATTTAGCTTGGCTGCGATCACAAAACGGTAACATTTTGTTATGCTGTAGCTTTTTTACTGAAAAATCAATAGCTAGCAACTTAAAAAATAGGAAGCGCCACTAATTTTAGTCAACTACTCCCCATAGTAATAATAAGCTTAAATAAAAATAATACATTTGATATTCAGAGGTCAGCTACATTACAAACAAACATCAAATTTCCACAGATTATATGATGAAAAGTATGATAAATGACCATTCTGCTTTTGGCCAGAGTTAGCGGGGTACCTATTTGCTAGTACTTCACTATTAGCCTCTGTGTAACACACATCAATATGTTAAAAGCACAACAAAAAGCAGATGGTGTGGATTATTTTCCTGGCAACCTCACAAATCTCAAATGAAAGGCCGTCTGCGTTTGGTTAAAGTCATGCCCTTCAGAAACATGTCGTCGCTTTTGATATCGCAGCTTTTATCAATGCCACATTAAGAGGAAATTTCTATTTGCTTGAATCTCATAATGACCACCCCACTTGACTTCTTGACCCAAAGGCCCTCTTCAAAAGCTTTAGATCAGAGGTGAACATTTTCAAAGCCATTATGAACGGACTCCTGAACTGAAATGAACCCTTGAATCCACTGAGTATGTAACAGGCAGTTTTAATGGTGTACAAGTTGTTTTTCCTCGACTGTCCTTCATAGTGCCTCTATTATGCTATATTAAACACTCATAATTTTGTTTTGGAGTCTGCTACATTAGGTTTACAAGCATCCAAGGTAAAAAAAAACAGTTTAATTTTCTCATTATACATTGCAGCATCAGTTCTTTTCTCGCAGTGTTCGAAACGGTTTGATAAAGTCTCTCTAAAACCTGCCTTTCCGAGAGCCTCCTCTGCTTTGATTGGTCAGATCGCCCAGTCTGTTGTGATTGGTCGACCGCTTACAGTGCGTGTCGGAATCCAAACATATCTAAATTTCAGCTCTTATATGATACACAGTGACACGAAACGATGCCAAAGGTTTTACCGTATCAATTCCAATTCATCCTTCCGAAAGTGGATTTGCTTTGGCAGCAGAAATGTCGACAACACAAACCAAACTCTTCCAGTCTCAACTACAACTAGTTTTGAGGGTAGTAGACGGTGTTCACCGGCAGCCAATGAAGACCAAAGACCATTATGCAAATTTTTTACACTGTAAAACCTAACGCTCAAATGAATAAATTGGTTTAAGTAGGGTAAACTTAAATTAAACAAATTATGTTTTTATGAGTATTTAATACTTTCTTTTTCTTTTGAGTTCACAAAACTGACACATTTTAAGTCATCTGAAATGCTTCATTGTTTTGAGTTTAATGAGCGTGTTTCTTTAAATTTAGACAAACTTAAATATAACTGAAACTGGACTGGGATTTCTATTTCCTAGCATGCTTTTCATGGCACTCAAAAGGGAGAGTAAATGCTAAAATTAAGTTTAAGATATGTTTTTTTTGTGTGTGTGTGTGTGCAAGATTAATGTTAAATTGGAGATTTAGTAGTGTTTAATGTTTTGTTATGTTAGTTTAGAAGAGTTTCTGTTATGTTGGTGATGAGTGAAGCATGAGCTTGGTTTGAGAACAGATGTTTTATATTGCTGTACTCATTCAGCAATTGCTATGCTAATGCTATCAAAGCATTGTGTTACCAATTGGGAAGATGGCATTTACTGAATTAGAACACAACGAAATCAAGCTACAACACAACAAAAAAGCCACAACACAACGAAATCAAGCCAAAAAACACAAAAAAGCCACAACACAACGAAATCAAGCCAAAAAACACAAAAAAAGCCACAACACAACGAAATCAAGCCAAAAAACACAAAAAAAGCCACAACACAACGAAATCAAACCACAAAAGCCACAACACAACAAAATCAAGCCACAAAGCAACAAAATCAAGGCACAACACAAAAGCCACAAAATAACGAAAAAGCCACAACACAACGAAATCCAGGCACAACACAAAAGCCACAAAACAACGAAAAAGCCACAACACAAAAGCCACAAAATAACGAAAAAGCCACAACACAACAAAATCAAGGAACAACATAAAAGCCACAAAATAACGAAAAAGCCACAACACAACAAAATCAAGGCACAACACAAAAGCCACAACACAATGAAATCAAGCCATAAACACAACAAAAAAGCCACAACACAACGAAATCCAGGCACAACACAAAAGCCACAACACAACGAAAAAGCCACAACACAAAAGCCACAAAATAACGAAAAAGCCACAACACAACAAAATCAAGGAACAACATAAAAGCCACAAAATAACGAAAAAGCCACAACACAACAAAATCAAGGCACAACACAAAAGCCACAACACAATGAAATCAAGCCATAAACACAACAAAAAAGCCACAACACAACGAAATCAAGCCACAAAAGACAACGAAATCAAGCCACAAAAGCCACAACACAACAAAATCAAGCCACAACACAAAAGCAACAAAATAACGAAAAAGCCACAACAAAATGAAAAAGCCACAACACAAAAGCCACAAAATAACAAAAAAGCCACAACGCAACGAAATCAAGGCACAACACAAAAGCCACAACAAAATGAAAAAGCCACAACACAACGAAATCAAGCCACAACACAAAAGCCACAACAAAACGAAAAAGCCACAACAAAACGAAAAAGCCACAACACAACAAATTCCAGGCACAACACAAAAGCCATAACAAAACGAAAAAGACACAACACAAAAGCGCAACAAAACGAAAAAGCCACAACACAACGAAATCAAGCCACAACACAACGAAATCAAGCCACAACACAAGAGCCACAACAAAACGAAAAAGCCACAACACAAAAGGCACAAAATAACGAAAAAGCCACAACACAACGAAATCAAGGCACAACACAAAAGCCACAAAGTAACGAAATCCAGGCACAACACAAGAGCCACAACAAAACGAAAAAGCCACAACAAAAAAGCCACAAAATAACGAAAAAGCCACAACACAACGAAATCCAGGCACAACACAAGAGCCACAACAAAATGAAAAAGCCACAACACAACGAAATCAAGCCACAACACAATGAAATCAAGGCACAACACAAAAGCCACAACACAACGAAATCCAGGCACAACACAACGAAATCAAGCCACAACTCAATGAAATCAAGGCACAACACAAAAGCCACAACACAACGAAATCCAGGCACAACACTAGAGCCACAACACAACAAAATCAAGGCACAACACAACGAAATCCAGGCACAACACAACGAAATCCAGGCACAACACAAGAGCCACAACAAAACGAAAAAGCCACAACACAAAAGCCACAAAATAACGAAAAACCACAACACAACGGAAATGCTCCCGATCACTAGGGGGCACTAGGAGTGCAGTAAAGTTAGTTTTCCTTGCACCTGTTCTATATTCGGCAGTATTAAAAATATATCTATACTACGATCAGTTTAAATATGTATTTATATATAGAAATGAAATATTATTTGATATTAATCACCTACATGCCCCCTAGTGGTCTGGAGCATTTCCGTTGTGTTGTGGCTTGATTTCGTTGTGTTGTGAATTTATGTTTGCTTTTTAAATTTCGTTGTGTTGTGCACTACAGGGCCACCGTAATTACACACTACATGAATGGTAAAATCCGATAAAGAATAATATGGGCACTTTAAAATAAACCGATCAGCAAGGGAGATCCGATAACATTCACGGGGAAAACATTTGTGCATGTGATTCTCCCCACCTCCCCTCACAGCTCACATTATTTGGCTTGTTAATGAACCCAAGATAATGTTGTGTAAATCGGTGATCAGCAGATGAGAGCTTCCCCGGTGTGAATCAGGACGGCCCGTCGGCTGAGAGGTCGCAGGTAACACCGTTTACACAGCAGATGGCCGAAATACTCAGCATTTTGAAGGAAGCATGTGTATCATTTTTGTATAATTATCCCAGCTTCTGTTCCTTCATCGATGCATGTAACATATTGCACAGTTAAAGCCATGCCATCTGCGTTCAGAAACGGAGGTCTGGACATTTGGATTGGTTAGAAACAAATTCCCTCAAACCAAGAGGATTTTCCCTTCTTTAGCAAGCTTCAAATGTACATAAAAATATGGTGGACCAGCTAATTGCGTAGCTTTGAATATAAATTCAATTTATATTTACACTCACCTAAAGGATTATTAGGAACACCATACTAATACTGTGTTTGACCCCCTTTCTCCTTCAGAACTGCCTTAATTCTACGTGGCATTGATTCAACAAGGTGCTGAAAGCATTCTTTAGAAATGTTGGCCCATATTGATAGGATAGCATCTTGCAGTTGATGGAGATTTGTGGGATGCACATCCAGGGCACAAAGCTCCCGTTCCACCACATCCCAAAGATGCTCTATTGGGTTGAGATCTGGTGACTGTGGGGCCATTTTAGTCCAGTGAACTCATTGTCATGTTCAAGAAACCAATTTGAAATGATTCGAGCTTTGTGACATGGGGCATTATCCTGCTGGAAGTAGCCATCAGAGGATGGGTACATGCATGGGTGGCGCTAGGGAGGGGCTAGCAGGTGCTTCAGCACCCTCAAGAAAGATCAAAGCACCCCCAAACATTTTTGCTGGAAGCAATTATATACAGGCTGTATTCTAATTAATACATAAGTAAATAATTTAAAACAATAAATGAAAAAAAAAAAAAAAACATTTTAAGCGTGCGTAACCTATGTGACGTAACGTGTCACGTGAATTATAGCTACGCTGTCGCGCTTAATAGCATTTCATTCACAAAAAAAATGGAGCGGTTCCTTCTGCCAAGTAAGCGATCTCGTGATTCAAATATAGATCCTAGTAAAAACGAGAAAATAAACTTGTCTCAGCCAGAGGTTGAAACCTATTCAGATGATTTTATGGAGTCTGACACGGAGCAGTCCGCTGACACGTTTGCCGCAGAAACAGAGACGGCAGGTAACGTTAATATAACTGGAACGTCCATTCAAAATAGCAATACAAGCTCAAGTGTTAACGGGCCTATGGATTTAAGCCAGAAACCAGACGAAGGACCAAGGCGCCCTATCCGTAAATACCCATCCCAGATGTTTGGAAACCAGCAAAGAAGCTTCCAATCTGGATGGTTTGACCAATTTGACTGGCTGGAGTATTCTGTTAATAAGGATGCAGCATTTTGTTTTTCATGCAGACATTTTGCGGCTGCGGGTTGCCATGGTTTCCGTCTAGAGCCAGCGTTCACAGTGTCTGGATTCCAGAACTGGCGTAAAGCACAGCCGAGTTTTAAAGCACACAATGTTAGTGCTGCACACAAGTTTTCGATGGAGGCATGGTGTGAATTTAAACAGAGGATGCAAGATGGCTCAAAAATACTGAACATTATAGATAAGGGACATTCTAAAGTAGTCGAAGAAAATCGCCACTATATGGAATCAAGGAAGGAATCAAGGAATCAAGGGAAACTTTGTCGAACCCCTCAATGTCATCAGCATTTTTGACCAAACGGTTGCAAAAAAGATAGCACACAACCCGTCAAATGCTAAATATACTCATCACGAAGTGCAAAATGAGATAATCGGTGTTATGGCTGATATGGTAAGAAAACAGATAAGTGATGAAGTGAAGGATGCTGGCTATTTTGCATTAATCGTTGACGAGAGCAAAGACATAAGCAAAAAAGAACAGATTTCCGTAGTAGTCCGCTACCTTTATGCCGGGAATGTTATGGAGGAGTTTTTAAACTTTACGCCAGCTGATGGATTGGATGCAGATTCTCTTCTACAGTGTATTAAAAGAACTCTCAGTTATTGCAACATCGATGTCAACGCATGCATTGGCCAATGCTATGATGGAGCTGCGGTGATGTCGGGGTGTAACAACGGGGTGCAGGAAAAGTTCAGAAAAGAGGTGCCTCACGCATTATATGTGCACTGTCATGCACATAGACTAAATCTGGTTCTAGTGGACTGTGTACGAAATACCAAGCCTGCTGCTGAGTTTTTCGAGATTGTGCAGATGCTCTACAATTTTTTTTCTGGTTCAGTGGTCCATGACATTTTCAAGAAAAAACAGAAGGAGCTTGAACCATCTGAACAGCCAGTCGAGTTGAAGAAACTTAGTGAAACACGTTGGGCATGTCAGCACTCTGCGTTGTGGGCAATCAAAAAATCACTCCCTGCCATTCTGGCCACTTTGCAGGATGTTCATGTACACACGAGTGCGAAGCGAAAAACTGATGCCAGGGCAATTCAGGGGCTTATCGACCAACAGTTTGTTTTGCACCTCATTTTATTTGAGGACATATTCCGGGTCACCAAAGACCAGCTGCAGTCACCCAATCTGGACATCTCATCAGCAAGTGATCTGATCCAATCTGTCGTCACAGCACTGTCCGAAAAACGTTCAGAGGAATATTGGAGTGACATACAAAACCGTTCAAATGAGCTGTGTGCCAGGGTTGGCCTAGAATCGGAGAGCTTAACACCACAAAGAAGAAGCGATGCCCGACAACAAAGCCAGCGATTGAATGACTTTATCGTTGAGGCTCACACCGCGCGCACACCTCTGATGATGATCTGCGCACAGGCTGCTTTTATCAAGTTGTTGACAGGCTGGTCAGTGAATTGACGAGACGCTTCTCTAAAGATGCTGACGATGTAATGATGGGGGTCTCAGCCCTCAGCCCCCAACACAAGTCATTCTTAGACAAGAATTGTCTATTGCCCATGGCACAGTTTTATGGCATCACAGAGGAAAATTTAAACGCAGAGATGCACCAAGTCCGGCGTTTGCTTGAAAGAAAAACAAAACAAGGACACTCGATTAAAAACACTTCTGAATTCCTGTTACTTATGGAACCATACAAAGATGCGTTTATGGACTTGCACAAACTCATCTTGATATCCCTGACACTCCCTGTGACATCTGTGTCATGTGAGAGATCGTTCTCCTGTCTCAGACGCTTGAAAACGTATCTGAGAAGCAACTGTGGGGATGCCCGAAACAGTGACTTGGCACTTTTGGCCATCAATACACGAAGAGCGAAGGATTTGGATGTTCAACGCATCATTGATGTATTTTCCTTCAGTCACAACAACTGTCGCATTGTCCTGATTTGAGACATAGTAGATATGTAAATAGTTTAAGTGTCATCAATTTGGTGAATACTACACTGATATTTCCCCGGTGCTATGGGTGTTTTTTTGATTGCATATTGTCCTCGACTGAATTTTTTTTCAATGAATATAGGCCTATGCAAAATCTTTAAGAATATTTGATTGTATAATGAATTTTGTGCTTGTTCAATTGAATAAAATTAAAACTTAAATTGTGATAAATAAAATAACTGAATGTTAAAAATTGAGTGGCCAAGTTTTGCTCATATTTATTAATAGTATTTATAAATATGTAATTGCGCAGCTCCCCCTGTCAATGATTTAGCGCCCCCTCAGCACCTGCGTTCAAAATTCTCTAGCGCCGCCCCTGGGTACATGGTGGTCATAAAGGGATGGACATGGTCAGAAACAATGCTCAGGTATGGCCATGGCATTTAAACGATGCCCAATTGGCACTAAGGGGCCTAAAGTGTGCCAAGAAAAATCCCCCACACCATTACACCACCACCACCAGCCTGCACAGTGGTAACAAGGCATGATGGATCCATGTTCTCATTCTGTTTACGCCAAATTCTGACTCTACCATCTGAATGTCTCAACAGAAATCCAGACTCATCAGACCAGGCAACATTTTTCCAGTCTTCAACTGTCCAATTTTGGTGAGCTCATGCAAATTGTAGCCTCTTTTTCCTATTTGTAGTGGAGATGAGTGGTACCCGGTGGGGTCTTCTGCTGTTGTAGCCCATCCGCCTCAAGGTTGTGCGTGTTGTGGCTTCACAAATGCTTTGCTGCATACCTCGGTTGTAACGAGTGGTTATTTCAGTCAAAGTTGCTCTTCTATCAGCTTGAATCAGTCGGCCCATTCTCCTCTGACCTCTAGCATCAACAAGGCATTTTGGCCCACAGGACTGCCGCATACTGGATGTTTTTCCCTTTTCACACCATTCTTTGTAAACCCTAGAAATGGTTGTGCGTGAAAATCCCAGTAACTGAGCAGATTGTGAAATACTCAGACCGGCCCGTCTGGCACCAACAACCATGCCACGCTCAAAATTGCTTAAATCACCTTTCTTTCCCATTCTGACATTCAGTTTGGAGTTCAGGAGATTGTCTTGACCAGGACCACACCCCTAAATACATTGAAGCAACTGCCATGCGATTGGTTGATTAGATAATTGCATTAATGAGAAATTGAACAGGTGTTCCTAATAATCCTTTAGGTGAGTGTATTTAACAAATGTAGACCTACATCAAACCTTTTTTCTTTGTTACATGTAATGACAGTAAATTATGCATAATTAGTGCATAAACCCTATAGTAAGTACAGGTTATTATTTTAATATTTCTCAGTACTTAAATATACAATTACACAGTAACAATGACACCTTCAAATAAAGTGTAACCAAATCTTTTTTTATTATTATCAATTATGCAAAATTAACTTTTCTGAACTATAAAGAAAAATGCCAGTTACATCCAGATTCTCCAAACGAATTCAAAATCAATGCACTCGAATAATATGAAATATTCTGTTAAAAAGCTGTTTTTGTCTATATGACATGCGTGTTAGATGAAAGGCAATTAACAGGGGTTTTTTTTAAGCAGCTTCTCATTACAAATATATTCTCCATCAGGAGGCCATGATTCTCCAGCTTTAGATGTCAAAATAGATGTATTAATAAACTTGGCTTCAGGTTTGACATTTATTGTTTAAAAATGTTTTTTGAGGATAATTTAGGAGTAAATGCAAGCCAACAGGAGTCTTCCCTCCTCCGCTGCACTGCACCGTGAGAATTCACATTTCCACCATATATTGTTCAATAATGAAGTAATGTGGTTACCATGGGCAACACAATATTCTGAGGCAGCCAGTTCTGAACCTACATCAACTGCACACTTTCATATGCCGTTAATGATGTTGTTGTTATTCTGAGATGTACACATTGTTCCCAGTATACCTAGTAAAACTGTATTTTTAAAGGACGGTTTCACTCAGAAAATGAAAAGCAAAACAAGACTTACTCACCCTTATGTAATTGCATGCCAGTACGACTTTGTTTCCCTGCAACATCTAAAAGTTTATCAAAATGTCGAGATGCGCGTTTTTCAATACAATGAAAGTGAATGGTGACCAGCGGCTGTCAAGATCCAGAAGAACAAAAAATAAAATGTTCATATGAATAATTCACTATATTCCAAATCTAATGAAGCTACACTGGGGAAAAAAAAAAAAAGATTTTTTACAGCTTGTTCAAATTGCTTAAAGGGAAGGTTCACCCAAAAATGAAAATTTGATGTTTATCTGCTTACCCCCAGGGCATCCAAGATATAGCTGACTTTGTTTCTTCAGTAGAACACAAATGAAGTTACAGTCTGTCAGTCGTATAATGCATGTGAATGGTAACAAATGAGAGTATAAGAACTATGAGAGTAAAAAGCATGCAAGTGTACAAATGTTCATTTTTGGGTGAACTATCCCTTTAATTAAAATGAGCTAAAGTAACACAATTGCTATCCTAACTTAATTTGATTTGTGTTCGATCCATTTAAATATAAGTCAAATTGAAGTTCACTTAATCCGTTTGTGTTGAGATTACATGAATGATTTGTGTTGTGTTCAGCTGGTTGATAAGTGCGCGTGATATTCGTCCTGTACATGTAAAATGTAAATGTGTAATGTGTTGCATTAATTGGGTCGGGGCTTGTTAGTTCCCTGCATGCTTTGAATATGGCTAAATCAAGAGAGAGTAAATTATGTTATTGTATATGTAAGTGTTATTTTATGTTTTTTTGAGCAAGATGAGAAAGGAGGAGACTTGATTGTGTTTAATAGTGTTTAATATTAAGTTATGTTGGACAATTTACAGTGGGTCACCATTGTGGAGAAGAGTGGAGCATTTGCTTAGGCTGTGGACTAAAACGACTAATGTCATAACGGCTTTGCTGAAGGAGCTTTATATGCTTAGCATTTAAGATGCTAATGTGTGCTAGCTAAAAAGTTTGTCAAGTAGCTAGTGCATTATTACAATTCAGTTGTGTGAAATTAAAGTATATGTAATTGAAGTGGATGAATGAATATATGAAATCGAATGCCTGAATCATTCAATAAAGTCAGATAAAAATCACTTTGAGATACTTCATTGAGTCACTTGAAATGTTTTTTCATGATGTTGAAGTTACATGAACAAATTATGTTTGTTTAACTTAATTGATTCATGTGGAACCGATGTAAATCCAACACACTTTTTTCAGTGCATATCAGGGCTCCAGACTGCGACTAAATGGTGGCATTTTTCAACCTTTTTTCCTGCTGGTGCGACTGAATTTGGTTGGTGCGACCACCGCGGTGCCCAACTGATAAGAGCTGCCATTTCTGTTACATATGAGAAACATCAGACGGCAAACGAAATGAAAGCGGAACGTAACCGCGCTACTTGTTTGAGTTGCGTGGACCATTTATCAGCACTGAGCAATAATAGACATCGCAGCGCGAGCTCATACACGGGCCCATCTCGATCATGCAATACTGTTACTTAACAGCGCTGGGAGATCCAGTGATAGTATTAATAACATTGCTACTGCGAGACCTAGTGGGAAGTGTTTGGTGCAGAATACTTTGTTATAAACCACAGATATCAGAGAAAACAGAGCTTACGCGGAGACCAGGAGAAACATTTTGAAACATTCAGGGGTTTCAGTCCACAAATCATAAACATTCACCATGGATTTAATGTAGTAACACTCCATGGTATTGAGGAAGAAATAGTCAAATGTTTTTAGTGAAATTCAAGCATTTTTCTAGTGTTTCACACATTTTCCAGCACTTCAAACCTCTAAATATTATCCAACTTTAATATTATTTTTAGTGTGATGATTTTTAAAACTAAAAGTGTAAAGGTGCTGGCCACTTTATGGCAAAAACAACAACAACAACAACACTATAACCAGTAGGTGGCGGCATAGGAGCACTTATTTGACTTAGACGTTTCCACTCCTTAATATATGGAAAAAAGTAGGAAGTCACAAAGTCTCATGAAAAACTAAAACTTTTCTTCAAATTGTGACTGGATTACACAGAAAACAAGTAAAGAGTGTTCCTTTTAGTTGAATATGATACTATAGAAGAACCATAGTACATTTAATAAGAGTGGAATATTACAAGTTTCCTTATAAAAATGAGGTTTTTGCACATTACTGTTGTTAATAAAAGTAAATTTTTTCTGCATAACAATTCAAGCTCAGCGCTCCACTGTTACATTTCCAATAAACAAACATGTACTAGTATTAGTAACTGCACTTATTAACAAAACAATGCAAAACAATACACTCTAAAAAAAAAAGGTTCTATATGGCACCAAAAATGGTTCTTCGTCGTAATCATAGAGGAACCACTTTTGGTGCTATATAGCACCAAATCTTAACATGTTCTGTATATGGTAGCGGTGCTATATAGCACCTTAGTCAAAGAACCGGAGAAGAACCTCTGAAGAACCGCTGAAGAACCACTGAAACACCAAAATTGGTGCTATATAGCACTTAAAAAGGTTCCCCTATGATTACGAGCCAAGAATCATTTTTGGTGCCATATAGAACCTTTTTTTTTTAGAGTGTAGTAACTTTATAATTAAATTAACCTTATGATAGATTTTCCTCCGCTGGTGCCACTGCTCTCAAATGTTAGTCTGGAGCCCTGTATTATCAAAGTATTTATTAGTAATGCAGTGGAAATTAGTAGATTTGGTTAGCATGTTGATTTACGGTGTGCGCCCCTACATTTTCAGTTGGGGGCCACTGTGCTCTTAGTGAGATGGTGGTCCAGTGGGTTAAACCATGGAACTGACACGCAGAAGGTTGCTGGTTCGATCCCAGCGGTCAACACCAGTGGGTCCTTGAGCAAGGCACTTTACTCCATGTTGCTCCAGGGGGATTGTCCCTGTAATAAGGGCACTATAAGTCGCTTTGGATAAAAGCGTCTGCCAAATGCATAAATGTAAATGTAGTGAAAAAAGTTAGTCTGGAGCCCTGCATATGATTGCTTAGTTACCCCAAATCTCATGAAAATCATTTTTCCACAGTAGTCACCGTTCACTTTCATTGTATGGAAAAGAGCCGCTCTGACAGTCTTATAAATATCGTCTTTGTGCTCCATGGTTTCAAAAAAAAAAATGGAGAATTGTAAGCAAGACACGTTATGCTGATATATTGTTCTGAAATATTGCTAAATGAAAATCTATTCCGGCAGTTATTCTTTGGATGTGTAAGGCAAGGCAGTTGCACAGAGTTTGATTATACATGTGTTTGAACAGGCAGTGTACAGTAATACGACTCGTCACAGCAGGAGTTTGCTGTCTTTAATGCAAACCGCCCGCTCTCAGCAATGTCATGATCACACGCTGCTGTCAGACTCGCTGCAAGGCCACACACACACACCAATGACACAACATGTCACTGCCTTACTGTGTGCTTCCCTGCCATCACACCACTGCGCTCCATTTCAATGAGCAATGAATGTGCTAAATGTTCCCCACTTGGCTAATTGCTGGAGAATATTGTTGACACTCGGAGTTGTTTAACTCAGTCCTTTTGAATTTCCCTCTGATGTTTTGACTCAAACTGAACATGGTTTTCATGATTTTTGAATTTTGAGCTCTTGCTCAGTCTATAAAGACAAGCTCAATGGAAAATGAGCCCTTCAAAAGAATTCATGCGGGCTTTCTGTTCATTTCATTCAGGTAATGACGATTCATTAAAAAGTATAGCTGGAAACAAATGAAACTGGCTTTATTACCCACAGAAAAACAGGAATTTGTTTGCTAACAGCTTAATTGGGGTGGTAAATACTTCCTAAAGGCGTTATCAGTCATTTCATGAGAGGGCTTTGGGATTTATGACGCAGCCGGCGGGTTTGTGTGTCAAAAATCATTGGGCCTCATTCATGAAATATGAGCAGAGCGAATTTGTGTGTAAATTGTTCATAAAGCCGCTCTGACATAAATTTTCGGATTCATGAAAATTTTCATATTGTCAAAATGTTAGTTGGTACAAAAGAAATGTACACCTGCTCCCTACCACGTGTAAATGGTGCATAAACAGTTGAAAGTTCTGTGTTCTCATTTAGGCAAACTGATGACATTGCATTTTGATGCACTATGTACCAGAATAATATTTCAAGAGTTGATTTGCCCTGTTTTTTTTGTTGTTGTTTTTTGTTTTTTACTGTTCAACGTTGGGTAATAGGCAGCGCTCGTCACTGTCACTTTTCACCAAGCCGTCCAATCGCAGTGGAGGAGGGGCAGCACGAATACTACACTGACCAATAATCCCACTTGTACACCGACTGAACAATAATAATGGAGATGTTAATACTGCTTTTTACGGCAATATTCTTCAAAATGAGATACTAGTAACGCATTACTGCCATGGATATTCTGTATCATATTCATAGCAACCAAAGTATCTCAGCCCTTGCAAAGCGCTTTCAAGCGCCACCAGTTGGCCGTTTTCAGAAGAGCCCCAGACGTTTTTTAGCTGGCTATAAAAGCTTTGGTGGACACACGATAATTTAATATTTATTGCTAGGCATATGGTCTCTTTAGCATTTATGCAAAATACTGGAGCCAAACCTGAGAAAGTAGTCCAGAAGATTCCACAGCAATCTTGGTCTAGTTGTAAATCATGGGCGGGGATTATGCTAATTATGAATGAGCGTGCACGCACGTCCCATTTACGAATGTTTGTAATTCATTGATATACACACGTTTAACTACAGAATCCGTGGTATACGAAGCGTTTGTGAATCTGGAGGAGAGTTTTCTTAAAGGTCCATTTTACGCGCAAATTACTCCGAATTTCAAAGAAATCATGTTTAGAAGAGAAACACAATTTTGTTGCATAGATCGCAAATATTACACTCTAAAAAATGCTGAGTTAAAAACAACCCAAGTTGGGTTGAAAATGGACTAACCCAACAATTGGGTTGTTTTAACCCTTGTGCACTGTTCGATTTCTGGTTACAATCGTTATGGTCCGGGTCAAATTGACACTAATTGGATTCAATACAATTCCCCAAAAATCACACTATGAAAAAACACATACAATCAGGTACAAACAATTCACTTTTAGGGCGTTTTCACACCTACCTTGTTTGGTCCGGATTTTCGGACTTTTCAGTTTGGTCCAAATCAAAATTGCAGGTGTGAAACCTCCCCCGTACCACGGTCCGGACCAAACAGACGAAATTTGGTCCGACGAAAAGAGGTAGTCTCGGTCCGGATCAAACTGAACAAAGGTTCGGTTCGTTTCTTGTGTGAAAGCATTTTCTGTATGGTTCGGACTTTCAGACCATTTACAGGAAGTTCCTGTTTATGTTTAAATATTATAATGTTATTTTTAAATTCAATCTAGGCTACATTGATTATGAAAAGTGAAAATATGCGCAATATGTCAGAAGACAGAAAGTCAGAAATAATTTTGAACGAAATTTTGTATGATTTTGCTTAGAAAGCATTTCTTTAATGGGAATTTCGTTTTGTATAAATTGTATCTTGATTTTAATCAACGTTTAATCAGATAATTGCCTGGATTTAATAAATAAGAAGCAAAAAGAATAGCAGACAATAATCGCGGGAGCGATCATGCTGTACACATGAACTGGAGCGGGTCTCAAATAAACCGAAACTCAGCAGGCTACTCATCTCACAAACATGAGAAATATGTGTATATAAAGCTTGAAATGTCCACTTTTAAACGTAACGAATAAAAAAATAGTCAAGCAATGCACATTGCGCACTGTTCATTAGTGGCGGTGATATGCGTCCGTTCATTCATTCTTATCAAAGACGCTGACGTCAGACGCACGTCCGCTTACAAACCAATCAATGTCCAGATGCAGCCCACAAGGATGATGACGAGTGGACGCAAGTGCGTCATGTTAAGTTCTTTAGTGCGCTCGCATGATTGCAATGTGAAACCAAACCAAAACTAACCGAATGTATAAAAAGTATCAAAACATGAACTTCGGTTCGGACCTTGGTGCGGACTTTCAGGTGTGAAAACGCCCTTAATATCAATACTTTTCACACATTACAAAGAATAAATATCTGAATTTACCATTTATAAAAATACTTTTAACCACTATTTTTAAGATTGGCTCTTAGGACACTTTATACAGAACAATAATATCTTAGTCTAAACATAAAGTAATCTTGACCAACTATATAGCATTTTAATGCTTTCAGACTCTAATTTTCATATTTGGTGACTGATTTTCAAAAGAGATGACAGAGCAGTAGATAAATAGAGATAGATTCGTCATTTGTGATGCAGTGCCAAACTATAACGCATGCTCTGACTCTTTCCATATTTATTTATTTTTTTTAAATATTAACATTACAAATATCAAATATTAACATTACTGCCCAAACTACTTCTGATTAGGATGTCTACTTCATAGATATTTTGAAAAGTATGAAAATATAACGTTCAGCTCACTCAAACCATATATGGAAATCAAAGAGTCTACATGTCATATAGTGGAAAACATTGGTACTGCGCACAAAAACATATATTTTTTTTTAGATATCAACCTAAAATTTGGTACAGAATTTGTTCAGATATTTAGCTTTGATTTTCTTGAGGTTTTAGAATTTAACATGTTTTGTAAAATATATATTTTATATAAAAAAAATATATATATATATAAAAAAAAAAAAATATATATATATATATATATATATATATATGTGTGTGTTATATATTTTACATGTTCATAAACTTCTATAACTTGTTTTAAACTTTACTTTTACGACTTATACTGTGATGGCCGATTTCAAAACACTGCTTCATGAAGTTGTTAATCTCAGCAAGACACTGGCACTTCAGGACTAGAATTCAAGAGCTCTGACATACAACAAAGTGTTTTGTATTTTGTGTCTGTACAGTTGCTGAATAGCTGTCCTATATGGGTCAAATTGACCCACAAACAGCAAGAGTGTATACCATTTTGATATGCACATTTCATAACGCATCAGCATGTTGAAACTTTGCATGCATGTTAATGACCCTAAATGAGAAAAGGTCACACAATTTCAAGAAAAACAATGTAGGTTAGATAGTATTTCAGATAGTTTGAAAAAATAAATTATAGCTCATTTTTACCATTTGTGGCATACAAAAAATATGTATATATTGAAAAAAATGGGGAAAAGCTATTTTTTTTGCTTCATCGGTTAGTAAAAAACTAAAATAACAAAATATAAGCAAGAAATTTTATTATTTTGGGTCTCTACAATTGCCTTAGAACATTAAAATATGCGGGTCAAATTGACCCGTGAACATCACGAATGTAACAGTACTTTTGTGTGTATATGTCAAAACACATCAGCGTGTTGAAACTTTGCATGCATGTTCATGACCCTAACTGAGAAAAAGTCACAACATTTAAAGAAAAAAAGCATAGGATAACTGATATTTCTGACAACTTAAAAATCAAAACGGGTCAAATTGACCCGCAACATAACACAAGGGTTAAGCAAACATTTAACCCAACCGCTGGGTTAAAATGACCCAATCGCTGGGTTAAAACAACCCAATTGTTGGGTTAGTCCATTTTCAAGTTGTTGATAACCCAGCATTTTTTTTAGAGTGTATGATTAAGTAAATTGGACAGTGTGTGTTTTCCTGTTTTTTCAGTGAACAATGTTCAAACTGTCAACTCAAGTTGACCATTTAAAAAAAATGGTTTCAGTCACTCATTATGTATTTTTATTTATGCTAAAATAGATTTAGGAATTTCATGTAGGCTATTTATCCATTAGTTGTGAATGCAGTCTGCCCACACGCTCTTCTGATTGGCTGTGATTATTGATTGATCTCGGGTCAAGTCTGGTTTGGACAGTTTGGACAGACCACACGCTTATTGCATAGCGTCTGGTTAGGACACTGTGTTAGGCTGTTCAAAATTATTAGCTTTTCAAAGCTGCAATTTCTTCCAAAAGCAAACTCAAGCAACAGCATGAGCTGTTTATTTCACCTGTTTCGTCTGAATGGCAACTGCCATACTCTGCCATACGTAAATGCCGCCCCTGCTCAAAAGCACAATGTCAAATCATGATACATTTGTAAAGGAAACTCTATGGAATGAACAATAACCAGACAAGAAAAATTATGACAGTTAATAGGTGGACCTTATGAAGCTGAAAAGTCAAAATATGACAGACGTTCTTTTATCAAACTAATATAAAAAATTAAATAACTAACAGAACAAACTAATTCAAATGCTGCAACTGATTCAGAGGACAAGATTTAATACTAAGTAATGCAGCCTTGAAATTCCTGGAAAATTAAACAAAAGGAAGGAACACCGTGCTGAATGAGGGAACAACTCTGTAAAAGCGAATAATACCTAGTATGCATTCTTTCAAGAAGTGCTCATTTTTAACTTTCACATTTCCCCCTCATTATCAGAGACAGCAGAAAGTGTCTTAGTTGACAACACGGAGACCTTTGAGGACCTTTAATGAAGTGCATCTCAGCCAACCTCCGCTATTAAATTAATGTTAATTCAAGGGTGAATCTCTATGAGTGTGACTTCAAAGCTTCATCAAATGTAGCTTTTATAAAATCATGAATAATATTCAAACTCCAGATGTCACATTCCATGCATGAGGAACAAGACGTCACTTTTTACTCTAATTCAAAGTGAAAGATTATCAGGTTAGGAATTATATAACCCGCTCTGCAGGAGTCAAAGACTCACTCCCAGCTCACACAAACACATTCTCTGTGTAGAGTCAATAAACTCATGCCTCTGATTCTACAAGTCATTTTTGCCTTTGGTTATCATGCCATTCATTCAACTAATTTATGTGATGCTGCCATCTGGCCTTGCCTCTATAGAGACAGTCAGGCATTCATACTGACTTCATCTAGTGCCAAAGACACCAAATATTAAAGCAAAACATTGTATATTAGAGCTGCACGATTCTATATTGAGAATCATAATCACAATTCTCCCATGATTGTGAACTAAACAAAATAACCTAGGCTAATTTAGTAGAGGTTCTGACTAAATATTAAGTTCTGCAGTATATTTAAATATATATATATATATATATATATATATATATATATATATATATATATATATATATATATATATATATATACTAATAATATATATACTAACAGCATACTAATACTGTGTTTGACCCCCTTTCGCCTTCAGAACTGCCTTAATTCTACGTGGCATTGATTCAACAAGGTGCTGAAAGCATTCTTTAGAAATGTTGGCCCATATTGATAGGATAGCATCTTGCAGTTGATTGAGATTTGTGGGATGCACATCCAGGGCACGAAGCTCCCGTTCCACCACATCCCAAAGATGCTCTATTGGGTTGAGATCTGGTGACTGTGGGGGCCATTTTAGTACAGTGAACTCATTGTCATGTTCAAGAAACCAATTTGAAATGATTCGAGCTTTGTGACATGGTGCATTATCCTGCTGGAAGTAGCCATCAGAGGATGGGCACATGGTGGTCATAAAGGGATGGACATGGTCAGAAACAATGCTCAGGTAGGCCGTGGCATTTAAACGATGCCCAATTGGCACTAAGGGGCCTAAAGTGTGCCAAGAAAACATCCCCCACACCATTACACCACCACCACCAGCCTGCACAGTGGTAACAAGGCATGATCGATCCATGTTCTCATTCTGTTTACGCCAAATTCTGACTCTACCATCTGAATGTCTCAACAGAAATCGAGACTCATCAGACCAGGCAACATTTTTCCAGTCTTCAACTGTCCAATTTTGGTGAGCTTGTGCAAATTGTAGCCTCTTTTCCCTTTTTGTAATGGTACAGAGTGGGGTCTTCTGCTGTTGTAGCCCATCCGCCTCAAGGTTGTGCGTGTTGTGGCTTCACAAATGCTTTGCTGCATACCTCGGTTGTAACGAGTGGTTATTTCAGTCAAAGTTGCTCTTCTATCAGCTTGAATCAGTCGGCCCATTCTCCTCTGACCTCTAGCATCAACAAGGCATTTTTGCCCACAGGACTGCCACATACTGGATGTTTTTCCCTTTTCACACCATTCTTTGTAAACCCTAGAAATGGTTGTGTAAAATAATATAAATGTAAAAGTGAAATACTCAGACCGGCCCGTCTGGCACCAACAACCATGCCACGCTCAAAATTGCTTAAATCACCTTTCTTTCCCATTCTGACATTCAGTTTGGAGTTCAGGAGATTGTCTTGACCAGGACCACACCCCTAAATGCATTGAAGCAACTGCCATGTGATTGGTTGATTAGATAATTGCATTAATGAGAAATTGAACAGGTGTTCCTAATAATCTTTTAGGTGAGTGTATATATATATATGCACATTATCAGTCTGAATGAATGATTCAATGACTCACTCATAAAGTCTTCACTTCTTTCATTACTGGATGAATCAGAATTTTTAATGAATCTCTTAAATAAATGATTCAATGACAAATACATGTTTACATTACTTGTCACCAACTACTGGTGAAACGATGTAATCGATACAATCTTCAGTTGATTTACTCTATTTTGACCATAGACATTAGTGTTTATATCTGAACAATAATCTTCTATCCCATTAATTAGTTCTGTGATAATATGAATTATTGTAACAGAAATGTTTCTGTCATGAATCCATTCATGACAACGGCTCTCTCTGGCTCAAGGGCAGTGTCAAATACCTTGTCAAAGGTATAATAGGCATTTAAAGGGATAGTTCACCCTAAAATGAAAATTAAGCCATCATTTATTCACTATTTACACGTGTCATATATTTCAAGTGTTCTGGGTTTGGTGAATGAATCATGTTTTCGAACGAATCAGTTGAATGAATCAATGAATGACTCACTCCTCAGTGACTCACTCAATCAGTGACTGATGTAATCTTCAAAAACTGGAAAATATAATATATATTAGTTTTAAATACAGATACATTACATGTATGAATTTATTAATTACATGAGAGAACAAGAGAGAATACTTACTAAAAAAAGTTTCCCCTAAAGGGTAAATAATAATGTCAGCATGGGTTCTGTGGTCGAGTGCATTCTTCTATTCTATGGTATTATAGCTGAATTATCAAAATTGTAATGGTGTGTTCACACCGGACGTGAATGACGCGATTTGCGGAAGTGATTTACATGTTAAGTCAATGCAAAGACGGGAATAGACATTCTGCGGTGCGATTTGCGCGAATGAGGCAGCATGAATGACGCGATTGAGTTGATTGAGCGTTTGACGCACAAATGCAGCGAATCGCCCGAGTTGAAAAATCGAAACTTTGGCGGATATTCGCGCCACGTTAACCAATCAGGAGCTTGCTCTAGTAGTGACAACAATGAGGAGAAAATCTGTATATTAATATCTGGTTCAGACAATATGATTATCACTGTGATAACATTAAATGACATGAAACACAACCCAGTCTCTTTTTGTTAAATGCAAGTTTATGTATGATCAATAGTACAAAAGTATAAGTAAAAGGTATAATAAGCTATACATGAAATAAAGCAAACAATTCAGTCAAACATTCAAAGTCAGTGCTAGTCGGCTACAACTGTAACGTAAAGTTAAATAGCCTAAAAATAAAAAAGTAATGAAACTTCACTTTGCCCTCAGCCTAAACGATTTGCCAGGGAACAAATTATAGATCCATGAGACCAAAGATCGCCCGTTACATATACACAAGACGATTATAGCTCGAGACACACCACAGAGACATCAGAGCCAGTGGCAGACGGCAGAAGGACTGGCCGAGGAAAGGCTGCTCTCGCCGGGGTTAACGAGCATGGAGCGCCGCTGATCCACTGGAGCTCACAACTCCGAAAACTCCGAGCTTAGCCGAGCCGTACTGTACCAAGTGTCACCATGCAGTGGAAAAGCTCTATGTTACTGTCTGGGAAGGGAAAACAGTGAATCTCAGATGCCCCAGTCACGCATGTTCTCCCCACATTAACCTGTATCCTAATAAGCCCTCTGATACGTAAAGACGGGTTGGCCTACATGAGAAGTAAAGGTGTTTAGTGAAGAATGGGACCCCTGAGGTCAAACCTCTCTCCCTGTCTTTCCCTTTATCATCACGCCACACTGGACAACAGTTACAATGATTCACACCAGCTCTCTCCAAACTCTGTGGTGTCTACTCTTTTTTTATCAAAGCCAGTTTTCTTAGGATTGTGACTCATTCATCACGATTAAACACACGTTTTGCTCGCAGACACAATTAAACACACAGGGACAAACAAAGCCTTCATGAAGCCTTATTGTGTTACTGCTATTGCAAAACACCCACAAGAAGAAAGAAAATGTGATAATCAAAGAAAAAAAACGTATCTGAAAAGTGTGTGCCTATGTCTTCCCAAAACTATACATAAAAAACCAGCATGAAGTAATTCTAAATCTAGAGCTAATGCCAGTCAGAAAAAAAACTATGTAAGCCAAGCTAAATGTGACATTATTGAATTGTTTTATGGATTTATTGGCTGCTCCGCTTTGTAATGGGGGCTGTAATTTTATACTACAGCCTAATTAGACAATCAACATTTTTAATCACTTCCATTTGTTCCTCTTGCCGTGCCCAATGTTGGCAGATTTTATTATAAATTATTTATTCATGCATATATATTTTTTTAAATCTTTGATAAAAATCTCCCCCTTCCAAACGGCATCTGTTTTCTTCATGACGTGTCTCGACATAGGGTGGGACTTATTATCCTCCACAGCTGGCTGTAAACACATTCAGATCTGTGTCCATTTAGTTACACCCAGTCAATTCCCGAGGATAAAATCAAGACCTGCCCTACTTTTCCCCCTCATTCAAGAAGCAGTTTCACTCGGATATACGTCACAATTGGGAAGAAAAGAATATCGCAACTTCCGTTTCATGCTGACTTTAATAAACATGACATCTAAAATAAAAAGGTTGCCACCTACTGCTGTACCAATGTACCTGCAGAAAGTATCACTGAAGGTCAAGGGTCAATCTCGGGCAATTAACATGCATTGTTCATTTGGTCTCATAGAGAAATGTATACCTCAGAGGAAATGCTTCATTACTAGAAAAATTAGAAAAAAGTGTTGGAGACAAGGGCGGGCAAGAGCCGTGAGCGAATGGCGCGATTGCAAATGAACCGGTCTCGTATCTCACGGAGGAGCTTGGATGCATAAAAGGAGGAGTGATGACAGTGAAGGACGAGAGAGGACCAGCCCTGGATTTTATGTTTTCTTTGGTTTATGTTTTATTACATGTGTGTGTGGCAGTCGTCCACGAGGAGGCTGCCGTTTTACTGTAAGTTTGTGTTTATTTAATTACTAAAGTATTTGAACGTTGGCCGGTTCCCGCCTCCTTCTTCCTTCACACAAACTTCATTACAAGTGGTAAACATTTACAAAAGATTTATCAAACAAAGGTGGATTCGTTTTTTTAGCTTTTAGTATGAATATGTTAGTCTTACTGTTATCTAGAAGCTAGTGCGCTCCAAAACAAATGACAAAATGCGCATCTAGAAGATATAAGCATTCGAAATTTGATGACGATTTTGATGACATCACTCTGCACTTCATCTTATCATCAGATTTTCTGTCCAATCAAATGCTCTCTAGAATCTGAAGCCCCGCCCCCTCCATTATAAACAGACGCTGAAGCTGTGGCTGGGATCTGTCAATTGTTCACACAATTACTATTTTCGACATGCTGAAAGGCACTATATAGGGGATAGGGAACGATTTGAAGAGACCCGTTTGTAATATATATATTAGGGGTGTACACGTATTCGTATTGAACCGTTTCGGTACAGGGCTTTTGGTGCATGCGTGTACCGAACGGTTATGAATGTAATCTTTAACAGTTAACAGTCGGCTTGTTGTAAGCGCGGAACACACTTCAATCCGAGTTCCCACACGAACATATTAAGTATTCAGTCCATTTTATCACGAAATTCAAACGATAAATGCCGTTTTAACGCTCTTTAATGTGACGTGACTGATAGACGCGTATCAGTTCAACTTAAAGCGGCGGCGCGCGAGTCAATGCGATCATCTCTTCCTAAAGAATAAACATAAATTAATATATCTTAAAGTATGTTGAGGATACATTACAACTTACTGAAATGTATCATATGTCGTGTAATCGCTCCATCTGTGTTTCAACCGCTGAAAGACAATAAAACAGCTTGTAAACAATGTCATGCAGAATCACGTTTACTCAGAAGTCATTCAGTGTCCACAGCTGTAGCTCACTAGAGAAATCAACTCTTTCACTGAATACATGCACTATATTAGCCGTTATATTCATTATATTAGCCGTTATATTCATTATATTAGCCGTTATATTAATTATATTAGCCGTTATATATTCATTATATTAGCCGTTATATATTCATTATATACTACTTAGCCTGTTAGTGATGTCTTGTTTATTTAATGTATGTTTAAATAAACCTGTCATGAAAATTACAGCCACTAAATGATTATATTTCAACAACGAATAAAAATAATTAGTTAATGCAAAAACTGCCTTATGTGAAGCTTATGAGTGTTGATTATTATATCTAAAAATAAATAGCCACTGAATTTAGGCTAATAGTTTGGGCTCTGTTGTTAATCTTTAATAGCTATATGTAAGTAAGGGCTCCCTATATAGTTTACAGCATTATCTTTAAGAAACTGTTAGTTATAATTTAATTCATTTAAGGACAGACATAATTTTTTTCATTATACCACTGTTGAATAAAAATTAATAAAAAGCAGTTTTGTAAAACTGCTGTACCGAATCCATACCGAACCGGGACTTCAAAACCGAGGTACGTACCGAACCGTCAGTTTTGTGTACCGTTACACCCCTAATAAATATATATATATATATATAATATAATATATATTAAAGGGAGGGTGAAATGCATACTGAGCTTTTTACACTGTTAAAGACCTGGATTCCCATTCTAAACATGGACAAAGTTTAAAAAAAAAAGTTGGACATTTGACGGTTTCTCATAAGTTTCGTAAAGTTTTTTTCGAGTATGGCTATATGTGACGTCAGATGGGGTGGAATGTCTTTGTATGGGCCGTACGGGCTCTTCTTCCAGAAGGGCGCGCGCGCGCGACTAGAGCGAAAGAGCAAACGCTTTAGGGAAGCCGGCTGTGCTACAGTCACAGGACTTCCCAGAATCAACAATGTCACCAAAGATGTGTGTTTTTGGTTGTCCTGGTAAGACAATTATGTTTTTCCGGAGCAACAACGGAGTTGTGCAAGTGTTTGTTTATTCCCTGAATTTCGGCGATGATGGTTTATAAACAAGGTACAGTTCAACTCCGGATTTGTAGCTCATCCAATGCTGAAAGATGGAGCAATCCCAGCGATTAAGGTTCACGTGTGTTGGTAGCAGGCGGTGAGTAAAAATGCTTCAAATGTCTTTGTGTTGTTAGCTATTGATTCCATAGTTTTTCTATGTAAACATGCATAGCTCAACGCAATAACTGCGCGCTCGTCATTCTTTAGCTCCGCCCGAACGATACGCCCCTAGCCGCTTGGCTTTTTCCGGAAAAACTAGGTACAACGTATCTTTCTTTTATAAATATAACACAACTAAAGACTTTTCAGAGATATGAAAGTTGCAATACTACTCTACAGGTACTCAAGATTGACATGAGATTGACTGAAAATGAGTGTTTCACCCCCCCCCCCCCCCCTTTTTTTTTTAAAGGGATATGGAGGAAATTAGGAGGTGAAACAGTTAGAGATTAGGAGCAAATTACAGAGCTAAACGGCTCTGCCCGAGCTGTGATATAAACTAAACGCTATTGGCTATTTTTTTTTAAAGGGGAGGAGCTGCTCGATATGTCCCGCCCTGTCTTCCTGTTTCAGTGGAAATTATGTCAACACATTGGCTGAATCCGAAATCGCCCCTATACCCTTAAATAGGGCACTATTTGAGGGCACAGCCATTTGTGGTGGTGTCCGAAACCATAGTGGACGTTTTTGAGGGCACTCATTCTATCCCTCATTGCACCGCAATAACGAGTGTACAGCCGATGTACACACAGCTGTCTGAATTCACTCACTTGTTTTAACTGTATTAGTGGACTAAAGTAGGGAATAGTGAATGAGGGTTTTTTAGGGGGGCGATTTCGGATTCAGCCATTGAATAATGCTGTGTTTCACTTCACTGGGCATTTAAAACTTGATGTGCACTCGATCTAGTATTAAAGGTTGCAAAAAATTTTCCCAATATCTGTTCTGATTATGTAGTGCATCAGTGCCAAATAGATATATACTAAACAAGAACGGGTTTTTGAAAGAATTCAATAATATATCCATTCTCATTTCTCATTCATTCCCATAAGTATAAAAATAATGCACATTGTAACATTTAAAATTATATAAAATGTAAAGAGACACAAACTTCAGTCATAAAGACTGCTTCGAAGCTCAGCAACGTGACATTAATTATGAATGTAGCCAGTCAGATTTCTCTTTTGTTAGGTTTTTTAGATCTTCTAAGATCCCCCCCCCCCCCCCCCCCCCAAACATTATTGGAAAAATGTTTACAGCACAGATCTACATGAATGAAATGGGTTTATCGCATGCTCTTAATGAGGAATAAGGGCTTGACATCCTTGTGATTTAACATTAAAGTGGTCACATACGAGTCTGTCTCTTATTTCCTGAGGAGGTGAGCAGGTATAGGGCTGCTCTTATCTAACACCGCCACTCAGAGCAATATATTCCAGCTTGGTTTTTAATGAAAAGAACCTTAGTTCGATGCATTGTATGCATTTTCTCATCACTAGCATTTGTCACAGTATATCAGGTCAGGCTTCTGCCCTTGCTAGGTGTGCTTGACCTTTCTAGTCAGTAATTACTACCCTCTTCTTCACTGCACTCACCGAACATTGTATTGATCAGTGCTGACAAGGTGAAGTTCAAATGTGTAGGGTTTTGAGCTCTGCAATTGCAAGAATTAGGTTTTACACAATGTCTCCGGCCCTGAAAGATTGGCATTATGGCGATCATTTGGTTGCATTACTCATGTCAGTCACGGAGGACATTTTATTTAATGCTTTCAACACTTAGTGACCCTTTAAAAGCAAAGATAAAATCAGATTTTCTGAAACCTGAGTGTTTTTTTTTTTCAAGATAAACAGTTTCTGTTGCTTTAGAAATATAATACCAACTTTTTGATGGGATAAGCCCCTGTGAACTGCAGTATTCTACTGTTGACAATAAGGATTGGGATGTCTGGCAAAAGCGGGATATATATATAATACCTTTTTCTTGTTGGACAGCTCATGGACAATGATGTCCTGGGATTCATCTCACAATGGAGGGAGTCAAGGGACTAAACAAGATCCCACACATTAAACCGAGCGAATCTGTGACAGGTCAATCCCGGCGGTCCACACTTTCCCAGCACTACATAACCTCTCATGGATGTCACAGCAACAGAATGAGTGGTACTGGAACAGATTAGTTGAATGAATCAGAGTAAGAGAGAACATTGGGATAACAGCTTCAGGAATGAAACACAAGCTGAAAAGCGCATTATTTTTCTTGGTTAAAAAATGTAAAATGTCTCATAAGAATTTTTTTTTTTAATGTGAAATAAAATGTATTTTCTTTCTTTCTGTCATTTCTCTGGTATGATACAGAAGTAAATTCATTTAAAAGCATTTCAGCTCAACTTGTTTGCTATTCTATTGAACATTCAGAACGTTTTACTTTGTGCATTAATGGTATCAGTGAGAACAATTTGTTTTAAAACTGTTTTGGCCAAAAATTGGAAAGCATTGATTTATTAAATTGATATATTGAGGTAACACTTTACTTCGCTAGTCCGCTTTAGACATTCTATTAACTATAAGTAACTCTGCAACTACATGTCAACTAGCAGTAATCATAGAAAATGTCCTGATAGTTTACTCACCCCCATCTCATCCAAGATGTTCATGTCTTTCTTAAAGCAGCACTAGGTAACTTTTCAACCTTCATAATATATTTCCAAGACTCTTGTGATGATACATCGACTTACAATAGGTTGAATGACACGTTTACCACAGCCTGACGGGGTCTGTATCGTTTTTAATCGTACTTTTAAACTCCGGGTTTCGGGTAGTAACCCGAGAAAAAAAAGAACTACAAAATTTGACTGCTTTACGGCATATACGTCACTTCCACCATCACCCCCACTTCCTTAAATTCGGACGTGCGAGCCCAAATATCCTTTGTTTGCCGGATGTTTTAGTCATGGCCGAGGCAGCACAGAAAAAGAAGAAAGCAAAGGTTTTGTCGGAGGAATGCAAAAAGAGGAAACGAGAAAGTGATCGTATTAAAGGCAGGACGAGGATCAACATCGGGCCAGCGTTTGCTCGTTGGCGTGAGCTGAAGGAGGTCAATATATTATATTGACGATATATGGTTATTACCTACCACTCAAACATTGAATTGAAGTATCATATAGATTCTGTAACACGGTAACCAATAGACTAGACTACTATAATGACGCTGGCTTGCGCGATCATTTGGCATTTGAAAAAAAAAATAAAACCCTTAAAATTATATTCATATGACATGCTGAAACATATGCCACTGTACCTGGGATGAAGACATTTCACACGCGACGCAAGCAGAACACCTGCATGTGAACTCCTCCTTCAGGGCTATCATATTTGTCATGTCAACAAATGCACGTGCGATGCATCCCCTGATGTAGGATGACAGAGTTTACGACAGTAGTAGAGGACAATACTGTTTCCCAACTGTAGGGGGACCCCGAGAGCAAAACCTACCTAGTGCTGCTTTAAGTGGAAAAGAAATGAAGTTTTTTGAGGAAAACATTCCAGGACTTCAAAGGGAACCAACGGTTGAAGGTCCAAATCAATGCAGTTTCAAAAGGAAGGGTTTCAGAGACTTTGCACGATCCCAGACGAGGAATAGGATCTTATCTAGTGAAACTATCGGTCATTTTCAAGAATTAAAAAAATATATATATACTTTTTAACCCAAATTGCTCATCTTGCGCTGCTCTGCGACGTGCCACAGATTGTGCAATCACGTCTGAAAGGTCACGCTAGACGTAGGCAGAAGTACCGCCCAAAGCAAAGGTGCGAAGACTAATACAAACACCCTTTACAAAAAAAATCTCCATCTTCAAAATCGCCCGACATCGTTGTTTAACCTTTTTTTGCTAAAGGATGTTTGTATTAGTCTTTGCACCAGCGCTTTGTAAACACGGGGCGGTACTTCTGCCTTCTGGACCTTCAACCGTTGGTTGCCATTGAAGTCCATTATGTGGAGAAAAATCCTGGAATGTTTTCCTCAAAAATGTAATTTTGTTTCCACGGAAGAAAGAAAGACATGAACATCTTGGATGGCAGGGGGGTGAGTAAATTATCAGGAAATTTTCATTTTGAAGTGAACTAATCCTATCTGCAAACACTTTGATGCTCCCTAACAGACACTACATGTCAATTTATTCTACTAACCCTAACACTAACCTAACAGTCTAATACTCTAATGAGAGTTAGTTGACATGTAGTTGCAAAGTTACCGTGCCCTCCTCTAATATTGCCACCCCTGGTAAATATGATCAAAGATGGCTGTGAAAATAAATCTGTAATCTTTCAATAAAAAAAAATAAAAAAAATCACAAAATTCCAACCTTACATTGAAGTAAAACAATTGACATTATGAAATCAATATTTTCTCTAGTTCACGTTGGTCACAATTATTGGAACCCAATTTTGCATCCTCATTTTCCCAAGATAACAGCTCTGAGTTTTCTCCTATAATGCCTGATGAGTTTGGAGAATATTCTTTCATACAGAATCTCTCCAGATCCTTCAGATTCCCAGCTCTTCTCTTCAGTTCATCCCTCATTTTCTGTAGGGTTCAGGTCAGGGAACTGGGACGGCCATGGCAGAAGCTTCATTTTGTGCTCATTGTTGATTTTGATGTCTGTTTTGGATCGTTGTCCTGATGGAAGATCCAACCACAGCCCATTATAAGGTTTCTAGCAGAGGCCGTCAGGTTTTGATTTTTATCTGTTGGTATTTGCTAGAATCCATGATGCCAGGAATCTGAACAAGATGTCCAGGACCTCCAGCAAAAAAATATGCCCACAACATTAAAGATCCAGCGGGATATTTAACCGTGGGCATGGGGTGCTTTTTATCCCTGTTTGCACCAAATCCATCGGGTGGGTTTGCTGCCAAAAAGCTCCTTTTTTAGTTTCACCAGGTCCCGTCTGAAGCTCCAGTTGTGTCTGACAATTGAATATGCTGGAGTTTGTTCTGGATGAGCGAGGAGGATTTTTCCTCCCAAACAACATGTGGTGAGTTGGCACTCTTTGGTCATTTTTTAGGTTTTTTAGACCACAAGACTAATCTCTGCAATTCTCCATCTGTGATCCTTGGAGAGTCTTTGTCTCGTCAAATTCTCCTCCTCACTGTGCATTAGGTAGACTTGTAGTCAAGACCGCCTAAACCGAGACCAAGACACTACCAAGACCAGAGGGTATCGAGACCAAGACAAGACCAAGACCAAGACCAAGACAGACCAACTCAAGACCAAGACCAAGTCGAGACCAAGACCGAGACCAAGTCGAGACCGGAGGGGGAAAAAAACAGACTAGTGTTGAAGCTAACCAATAACTTGTATGAATTCAAGAACAGCAGCATACTAGGGTTCAGCCGCAGTTTACATTTAATACATATTAGACGGTATTACTTCAACTACACAGGCAGAACAATACAGAGACAGACCATGTCATGTGTGTGTCTGTGAGCTCACTGTAAATGTTTTTTGCAGACTGGGTGAGATCAACTATGTGTAGCAATTGCATGACGGCTGTTACTGCACTATTAGAGGATTGAGACTCCCTTAACTTAAGAAAATAATACATGCATGTGATTGGTTGCATTTGAAGGGTGCAAAATAATATTAATGGTGCATTATTGAACGTTGTGTTGTCGTAAAAAAAAAAAAATATTGTTGTGGATATTGTATTGCTAAATCGTTCTGAGACAGCGAGACTTAGACAAGACCGAGAGGTCCGAGACCAAGACAAGACCAAGACCAAGACCGTCAAGGCCGTGACAAGACCGAGACCACGTAAAAGTGGTCTCGAGACCGGTCTCGAGACCAAGACCGGTCTCGAGACATACATCACTAGCATTAGGACACACGTCCTCTTCCAGTAACATCTTTAGTTGATTGGAACTTCTTAATTATTGCCCTGATGGTGGAATATTTCAATGCTTTAGCCATTTTCTTACTGCCATTTTCTTTCTTTTGAAAAACTCAACAATCTTTTGCTGCACATCAGAATTTTGGGAATTTTGGAACGAAAAGATAAAATTATGAAAGATCAAAAGGATTAACAATGCAGATCCATTTTCACAGCTGCCTTTGCTCATATTTACCAAGGGTGCCAATAATACACTCTAAAAAATGCTGGGTTACAAATAACCCAAGTTTGGTTGAAAATGGACTAGCCCCAGCAATTGGGTTGTTTTAACACAGCGGTTGGGTTAAATGTTTGCTTAAAATGTTTGCATTTTTGTGTAGTGATGGGCACTTTACATATAATTAGTCAAAAAAAGTGTAACTTTTATGGATATTGATATATTAAATAAGTTATTTATTTTAATCTAATATTATAGCACTCATAAAAAACAATCCATTGCTCATCAGCTTATATCTTTGGGCCTTACAGTTACAAGCAGAAATATGTCTCATACTCCACTTCATTGCTCATGGGCTCCAGCACTGAGCGTCTCACACATCCAGCAGATATTAAATAATTCTGTGCTTAAATAACTGATGAGGCCGTGGTCTAAGGGAGTTCAGTGGTATTCTGTTTTCACAAGACATTTATTTTATATAACTTGCTAGCCACACATTTCATGGGGAGCGCATATTTATACTACCTTTTGCCATATATAGTGAGATAATTTTTACATGAAACCTGTTAGCAAACAAGCCTTTATGGATGATAATAAACGAATCCAGTCGTCCAGATATGAATTTTGTGGAAAGAAACTTGACTAATGGTTAAAAAGAGTTGGTCCTTGTAACAGAGTCTCATCGGCCTTATAAATATACAAAACTACTACAAAACTAGAAGCATACAAAAGTACTTTTGCAAAACACTGGAATGTAATAACTTGCTATTTTACTTTATCATGTTTGAGGTTTTCAACCATCAATAAGTCTGCATGAGTGCTTTGCAGGAAAACTTTGTTTTAAAATAAGGACATACTGACTCTTTTCAGACTCACAGGAGGTTTTCCTGTCCAAGTGTCTGGCAGATTTCACAAGGTTGAAAAGCATTGCAACATCTGAGCATTAATATTGTGCATTTTTGATCACAATCACATTAGGGTCGTATTATGTGGAATCAAATTTCCCTTGATTTTTCTAGATGAAATCATTACATGAAAACATACTTTCCGAACTCAAAACTTCCTCATCCAGTCCAAAAGGAGCATTTGTTGATGTTAAGCTGCAAAAATCTACTAAATTACTGTTTTATGTATTTGATGACAGATAACATCCCACAATTAAATGTCAATGAGGGTGTTGACATGCACAACAATACTCTGACAACATCGTAAAGCTTTTTATTCAGGTTTTGGTGTCAGGATGTAAACAGACACATTGGATACGCTGCTAATACACTACTAAAGGTGATTAAATGCATAGCAAACATAAGCAAAATTGTGTGCATTTATGACTTGAACTGATTAAAAAAACAGTTTGCATGCACGCAGGAACGGGTTTGGGAACCCCTGCTTTTACACATGACTTTACACATTGTGTGGTTAGGCGTAATCAGTATCATGCAAAAAAAATGAACCATATTCAGGGTTTAAAAAATGTGCCTGCCAATCCTGATGATGTAATTGTCAATTTTTTAAAACAATGGTTCCAGAAAGTATCAAAAAGAGGGTTTCAAAATGATGCAAGAGCAGAATCATTGTTGATTCCCTAAAGAACATTTCACTGAAAAGTTCAGTTTTTTCTTAATTCCACAGAGAACTATGAAGTTTTTGAAGATCTTTTTTTATAGTCTAAAGAACCAATATAGACGCTAAAGGTTCTTCATGGAAACAAAATGATCATGAATACTATTCCGACAGTTTTCGCAGCAGATTAAAGCTCAGATCAAAGTCTTTTTAAGTGCAAATAACATTACTAATATTGTAAGTACAAAACAGATGTAGTAAAAATGCGTGATACAATCCCCCTTTAGGAGTCCTCAAAGGCATTTGGATTTTTACAAACACCAACTAATGTGAATGTTTGTAACATACAGATAGCAATAACCATTGCATACATTATTTATACAGTAAAAAGATGAGTGTGTTTTCATACACAGACTAATATTGCCGTTTATACAGTTAAAAGCTTGTCAAAATATCATCTATTAGAGGTAAAATGGCACTTGAGCATCTTAAAGACCTTCTGTGGTGAAAATCATATTTTAATGTTGTTTATATGTCTATGAGGTGTGTTTTAAGGCAAACCATGTGCAAATGCATCAGTCAACACCATTGCTGAGTATTTTCTCCTTAAAACTTCAGTGTACCAAAAACGTGGTATAACCTCCCATTACCCGTCACAAACAAGTAACCAATCTCATCAATGTGCAACCAATGCTTAGGTATGTGGTACGTGTCAAAGTAACATCCACATGGATGGCAGGACCCAAGGTTTCCCAGCAGAACATTACCCAAAGCATCACTGCTTCCGCCGCCATGCCTTCTTCCCATGATGCACCTGGTGCCATGTGTTCCCCAGATAAGCTACGCACACACACACGGCCATCCACGTGATGTAAAAGAAAACGTGATTCATCAGACCAGGCCACCTTCTTCCATTGCTCCGTGGTCCAGTTCTGATGCTCACATGCCACTGTTGGTGCTTTCGGACAGGGGTCAGCATGGGCACCCTGACTGGTCAGCGGCTATGCCGCCCCATACACAACAAACTGAGATGCACTGTGTATTCTGACACCTTTCTATCAGAACCAGCATTAACTTCTTGAGCAGTTTGAGCTCCAGTAGCTCGTCTGTTTGATCGGACCACACGGGCCAGCCTTCGCTCCCCACGTGCATCAATGAGCCTCGGCCACCCATGACCCTGTCGCCGGTTCTCCACTGTTCCTTCCTTGGAGCACTTTTGATAGAGACTGACCACTGCAGACCGGGAACACCCCACAAGAGCTGCAGTTTTGGAGATGCTCTGACCCAATCACAATCTGGCCCTTGTCAAACTCGCTCAAATCCTTACGCTTGCCCATTTTTCCTGCTTCTAACACATCGACTTTGAGGACAACATATTCACTTGCTGCCTAATATATCCCACCCACTAACAGGAGATGAAGAGATAATCAGAGTTATTCACTTCACCTGTCAGTGCTCATAATGTTATGCCTGATCGGTGTATGTATATGATGCATATTACAATGTTATGATTAACTATATGCCTTTCTCAGCTGACTTTCTATGATCAGGTAATCTGTGCTGCTGTGAGTAGAGGTGGAGCCTAATTAGCATATTCATAAATCCACATATACTACATTTTCCAAGCAATTTTTTCAAAAGGCATTATTTTCAAAGGAAAACGAAAACATTTAAATGTCATTTTGGCTATCAAAGATGAGTTTTAAGGGATGCAATTATTGACTGTAGTGGGATTTTTAATAATGTTTTATTACATCACAGCATCACTAAATCACTTCTATTGCTAATGTCACGATTAATCAAGAACTGAAAAAAGGCTGACATGTTTGGAGTAGCATCCGCCCTATCACATTGCAGCCTTGAGATCTGCTGGGACGTCGATGTGAAAGGAGAATTCCCCAGCTCACATCAGAAGTACTTACACAAATGGTCTCATCTGCAGTGAGCCAAATGTTTCACAGAGCAGGTCCGCAGAGGGAAAAACGCCTCTCCTTCTCAGCGCGAGCGGATGGAGCGGAGAGAGCCGGGAGGCAGAGATCTTCTGTTACCTGCCAGCACGGGCCGGACAGCTGGCCTTCTATCGCTCTCTGATGCCATTTCCCATCCACTCCATATTCAGCGGCGATCGACAAAGTGAGAGAAGCCACATTCTCTTTGTGTCTTTCTCTAGCTTCAGGATGGCTTGCAGGTTGAGTCTGGTCCAAAACCCCACTCAGTCATCTGTATCAAAGACACTCATTTGCTGTTTGATGACTTCACTTCCCTGACAAGGTGCATGAGCAAATCAATGCTTATTCCAGGAGCTGCCAGAGGAGGGATCAAATGAGCTTAAACGTGTGATTGTTCTGTCTTTGCTGATTGTTTCCTCTCATCATTGCGGCCGTCCTCATCATATTACAGCATGCTTTCTTTTTTCTCCTCTGGCTATTTGTTTGCTTTCTGCTCAAATGAGAATGCAAATAGGACTAAATTATGTTTCAGTCAAAGATATACACAGTTCATACCACATAAATGATGATAGATATATTCCATCAAAGTGAAATAATGAAATGAGATAAACTCATTACTGTTTGTTTCTATGTATGCGCATGTGTGTATGTGTGTGTCCAGGTGAACCCTGTTTTGGTCCCCATGAGGAAAACAGCTTATAAATCAGATTGTGTGTGTGTGTGTGTGTGTGTGTGTGTGTGTGTGGGCATGTTTTTGTGAAATATCAGGACACAAATGTGTATAATGACATGGGTATGACATAGGTATTACAAAAAGAGGGTGAAATATGAGGACGTTCCCCATGTCCTCACTTTTCAAAATGCTTATAAATCACAGAATGAGTTTTTATTCACAGAAAGTAAACTGTGCAGTTTCCTGTGATGGGCAGGTTTAGGGGTAGGGGCAGTGTGTGTGTGTGTGTGTGTGTGTGTGTGTGTGTGTGTGATGGGTAGGTTTAGGGGTAGGGGCAGTGTAAACCATTACGCCTATGAAATGTCCCCACATTTCACAAAAAACCCTGTGTGTGTGTGTGTGTGTGTGTGTCCAGGTGAACCCTACGTTTTTTTGGTCCTCATGAGGAAAACTGCTTATAAATCAGAATGTATGTGTGTGTGTGTGTGTGTGTGTGTGTGTGTGTCCAGGTGAACCCTACGTTTTTTAGTCCCCATTAGGAAAACATCTTACAAATCAGATTGTGTGTGTGTGTGTGTGTGTATGTGTGTGTCCAGGTGAACCCTATGTTTTTGGTCCCCATGAGGAAAACTGCTTATAAATCAGAATGTTTATGTGTGCTTGTGTGTGTGTGTCCAGGTGAACCCTACGTTTTTTGGTCCCCATGAGGAAAACAGCTTACAAATCAGATTGTGTGTGTGTGTGTGTGTGTGTGTGTGTGTGTGTGTGTGTGTGTGTGTGTGTGTGTGTGTGTGTGTGTGTGTGTGTGTGTGTGTGTGTGTGTGTGTGTTTATTTATATAATTAGATACACTGCAGTTCAAAAGTTTGGGATTGGTAGGATTTTTTTATGTTTTGAAAGAAGTCTGTTATGCTCGCCAAGGCTGAATTTATTTGATTAAAAACAGTAATATTTAATATACTTTAAAATATAATTTATTTCTGTGATCAAAGCTGAATTTTCAGTGTCTTCAGTGTCACATGATCCTTCAGAAATCCTTATATCAATATTCATTATTATTAGCATCAATGTTGAAAAGGGTTGTGTTACATTTTCCAGGTTTATTTCATTAATAAGTCTTTACTGTTACTTTTAATCGATTTAATGCAGCTGAATAAAAGTATTAATTTATATATGAGAAATGATACACATTATACTAAGATAAACTTTTTTCACAATTCAGATGATGTTAGAAAAATATAAAATGACCTTGGACCAATTTTAGCAATGTATTTCTATCCTGTTCATTTTGTAAACAATAAATACCGTTTAAGTGTTTTCGCCTCACCAGAGCATTGAGGCTGTGGAAATACTAAAAACATAGTCATTTGTAAAAAAAAGTTACTGAGTTCAAAATCTGCTGCTTGACACGAATAACCCAGAAAAGCTGCAGTTATGTTCTGACACTTGACATCTCTGCTGTGACTCTGGCAGCTTCTGTGACAACCTGGGCAGAGAATCAAACCTGGAGGCCCTTTAGCCGGACCCAGCGCCGCACTGCCTGACCTATGGAGGTTCAGCAGAGATTGACAGACCTGTGATTGACTTGAAGGTTTGTCATGTTTCATGAGCTAAAGATGGCCTGTATAAGGGCATGTCAGATATCAGTCTATCTACATTATCTTTCATATTCTGGTTACCTTCGTTCCCGTTTACATTCAGATCGACATGCGAGAGCTTGCAATACACGATGTGTCACATCTCAAATGCCTCAATGTGCTCCAGAACAAGTTGCCACGTTGGTTGTTTATGAAACACTTATGAACACTTTTTTCTCATTTTCAACGTTCTTTAGTTTCTATTCGAGCATTTGAGAAAAAGGCTTTCTGAACTCCTTGAGTTTCCTCCGGGAATGAACACGTCACAATAGTCCTCATTTAAATAACTCATATGCAGAATAAAGGGGCGGGGCCTGGTTGAGTTAGTTAGTAGTGTGTTGAAATGGGTGGTTACCATTACCCTAACACACTCGAAGCACTTGACCAATCACAACACACTGCTCCAACCGACCAATCAGAGTGTAGAAGTAGGGGCTTCATAGAGACAGGAACTAAACAGAGCGTTACTGACAGACTGGGAAGAGAGGAGCCGCAACAATGGAGAAAATGTGACAAATAATGTGTTTTTAGACATTTGAACCACGAAAACATATTCTATTAAAGCCCAAAAAGGGCATAGGTCCCCTTTAAAGCTATATAATATGCTTCTGTACATTTTCAACTTTCTTTAGTGTGTAAAGTCCCTCCAGAGGGAGTTATTTCCTAAATCAGTGTCAGTGTTTCTGAACTCCCTGAAACGCCTCCATTGTAGTCTTGAGTTTCCTCCGGGAATGAACATGTCACAATATTCCTCATTTAAATAATTAATACGCAGAATAAAGGGGTAAGGCCTGGTTGAGTTAGTTAATAGTGAGTTGAAACTGGCAGTTATAGTAAAGGGCGGGACATATCCCAAACACGCTCGAAGCACTTGACCGATCACAACACACTGCTCCAGCCGACCAATCAGAGTGTAGAAGGAGGGGTTTCATAGAGACAGGAACTAAACAGAGCGTTACCGACAGACTGGGAAGAGAGGAGCCGCAACAATGGGACAAATAATGTGTTTTTAGACATTTGAACCACGAAAACATATTCTATTAAAGCCCAAAAAGGGCATAGGTCCCCTTTAAAACTATATTATATGCTTTTTTCACATTTTCAACTTTTCTTTAGTGTGTAAAGTCCCTCCAGAGGGAGTTATTTCCCAAATCAATGTCACTGTTTCTGAACTCCCCAAACACGCTCAAAGCCCTTGACCAATCACAACAAACTGGTCTGGCCGACCAATCAGAGCACAGTGTGCTTTTCAGAAGGAGGGGCTTCATAGAGACAGGAACTAAACAGAGCGTTACTGACAGACTGGGAAGAGAGGAGCCGCAACAATGGAGAAAATGTGACAAATAATGTGTTTTTAGACATTTGAACCACGAAAACATATTCTAATAAAGCCCAAAAAGGGCATAGGTCCCCTTTAAAGCTATATAATATGCTTCTGTACATTTTCAACTTTCTTTAGTGTGTAAAGTCCCTCCAGAGGGAGTTATTTCCTAAATCAGTGTCAGTGTTTCTGAACTCCCTGAAACGCCTCCATTGTAGTCTTGAGTTTCCTCCGGGAATGAACATGTCACAATATTCCTCATTTAAATAATTAATACGCAGAATAAAGGGGTAAGGCCTGGTTGAGTTAGTTAATAGTGAGTTGAAACTGGCAGTTATAGTAAAGGGCGGGACATATCCCAAACACGCTCAAAGTGCTTGACCAATCACAACACACTGCTCCAGCCGACCAATCAGAGCACAGTGTGCTTTTCAGAAGGAGGGGCTTCATAGAGACAGGAACTAAACAGCGTTACTGACAGACTGGGAAGAGAGGAGCCGCAACAATGGAGATTTTTTTTTTTTTAGACATTTAACCATGAAAGCCTATTGTAGTAGAACCCAAAAAAGGGCATAATAGGTCCCCTTTAAAACTATATTATATGCTTTTTTTACATTTTAAACGTTCTTTAGTGAGTAATGTTGCTCGAGCGGGAGTTCTAAAGTCCCGGGAGTCCCGAAATCTAAACTATTGTCCCGTATCTGGCCCTAATTGTCCCGAAAATTATACTAAAGCAAAATCTTGAGTAGTTATTGTCTGATAAACATTAAAAACTGTCTGCGGAGGTTGATTCGTCCTGCAACCAGCCCCCGCCGGCTGCTCATTGGCTGCAGCATCTTTTTTCTAAGTTAAAAAAAAATACTGGCTAGGCGTGAATTTAGATATGCATTGATAAGCTAATTTTCATTCATTCTGTTGGCATGGCTGGTGTAGCTTACCGGAACCCCAACACGCTGCTAAAAAGCAAAAACGCCTCTGCAGGTACTGGGAGGAGTGGGTGGGGAAGTATCCATGGATTGCCACAGCCTTAAGCGATGAAAGTAAAGACAATACAACCTTTTTGTCCCCTTTTTGTTTTAAGCCTTGATGAAGAGAGCGCAAGTTGCTGCAGCCGCAAAAAAAGTGATTGATTCTCAAAAGTGATTGACTGTGTACAAAAAATACTTCACTACACAATTATTTTGTTATTTCCGTTTAAGCTTATTAGCGTTAGGCTATACAGAAAGGTCTGATTTACGCACTGTTACTTACAACAGTCATTGTTTTTTTTTCTTTTCACAATGACATTTGAGTTCATGATGTTAACGTTGTGTTTTGTGGCAGACTACAGACTAATGACAGACTGTTGATCTTTGAATAAAAAATCATCCCAATCTCATCTGGTCACCCGATGTCACAATGTTCCTCATTTAAATAATTCATATGCAGAATAAAGGGGTAAGGCCTGGTTGAGTTATTTAATAGCATGTTGAAACTGGCAAGTATGGTAAGGGGCGGGACATATCCCAAACACACTCAAAGTGCTTGACCAATCAGAGCACAGTGTGCTTTTCAGAAGGAGGGGCTTCATAGAGACAGGAACTAAACAGAGCGTTACTGACAGACTGGGAAGAGAGGAGCAGCAAAAATGGAGAAAAAAAAATTGTTTTTAGACATTTAACCATGAAAGCCTATTGTAGTAGAGCCCAAAAAAGGGCATAATAGGTCCCCTTTAAAACTATATTATATGCTTCTGTATATTTTTATGCTGCAGATCAATGCTTTTAGAATTTCAACCAAAATATCAGTTATCGCATGCAAATAGCACTTCGTCAATCCCCAATGTGTTTGACATATACTTAAATGTAACGTTAAAAGGTATGTTCGAGCCGTACATGAATTACCCATCATTTGAAAATATCAGCCTATTCAAACATGGACTAAACAGAGTCAGTGGTGGGAAGGTAATTCCTGTAATTTATTCTTTTATCCGTTTTAGGGAAACAGCTCGATGAAATGTTGCCGATTAGCAGTTGAAAGACAGAGGTATGTGTGTCCTCCGAACATGGCTGAAAGAACATGGGCAATGCAACATGGTAGAATATGATGGGCATACCAGAGGAGGTGATGCCAATCAATTGAGGCACGAATATAAATAGGGCAGAGAGCTAGCTCCTAGCACTGACAGCTTATGCTGATTAGATTTTTTTTCCCCTCACTGACAGGCCATTACAAATTCATCTTCTTTTTTCATTCCAGACGCACCACATGACCTATGAATGCCAGACTGTTAATGTAAGGAACACTGTCTCCACAACACAGACATAATTGAATATCTTAGCATGACATATTGGTTTTGGACACATCTGGGCCTGTTCATATGCATTAGCTTCTTGCATGATCTGTGAGCGACGATACAAATTAATTACGCCAATCGGATGAAAGCGAGTGTGTGGGAAAATCTGGAGTGATGGTCTCGCTGTATTTGTGTCTGGGGCATAACATGTACTTTGTTTGAGGATAAAGCCCAGTAAATCCATACAAACTACACATCAGTATACAGTTGAGTCTCAAAGGTAATGTCCAGTACACATTGTATGATTTGTGTTTGCTGCTACGACCTACACTCAACTAAAGGATTATTAGGAACACCTGTTCAATTTCTCATTAATGCAATTATCTAATCAACCAATCACATGGCAGTTGCTTCAATGCATTTAGGGGTGTGGTCCTGGTCAAGACAATCTCCTGAACTCCAAACTGAATGTCGGAATGGGAAAGAAAGGTGATTTAAGCAATTTTGAGCGTGGCATGGTTGTTGGTGCCAGACGGGCCGGTCTGAGTATTTCACAATCTGCTCAGTTACTGGGATTTTCACACACTGAAATAACCACTCGTTACAACCGAGGTATGCAGCAAAGCATTTGTGAAGCCACAACACGCACAACCTTGAGGTGGATGGGCTACAACAGCAGAAGACCCCACCGGGTACCACTCATCTCCACTACAAATAGGAAAAAGAGGCTACAATTTGCACCAGCTCACCAAAATTGGACAGTTGAAGACTGAAAAAATGTTGCCTGGTCTGATGAGTCTCGATTTCTGATGAGACATTCAGATGGTAGAGTCAGAATTTGGCGTAAACAGAATGAGAACATGGATCCATCATGTCTTGTTACCACTGTGCAGGCTGGTGGTGGTGGTGTAATGATGTGGGGGATGTTTTCTTGGCACACTTTAGGCACCTTAGTGCCAATTGGGCATCGTTTAAATGCCACGGTATACCTGAGCATTGTTTCTGACCATGTCCATCCCTTTATGACCACCATGTCCCCATCCTCTGATGGCTACTTCCAGCAGGATAATGCCCCATGTCACAAAGCTCGAATCATTTCAAATTGGTTTCTTGAACATGACAATGAGTTCACTGTACTAAAATGGCCCCCACAGTCACCAGATCTCAACCCTATAGAGCATCTTTGGGATGTGGTGGAACGGGAGCTTCGTGCCCTGGATGTGCATCCCACAAATCTCCATCAACTGCAAGATGCTATCCTATCAATATGGGCCAACATTTCTAAAGAATGCTTTCAGCACCTTGTTGAATCAATGCCACGTAGAATTAGGGCAGTTCTGAAGGCGAAAGGGGGTCAAACACAGTATTAGTATGGTGTTCCTAATAATCCTTTAGGTGAGTGTATACGTCTACTAACTAGCCAATAAAAATGCAACATGAAATGCCGTATTGATCAACGTGACATGGACAAAAACTTAAAACTACTTACCTCAAGCTTTATTTACATGTCAAGCTGGCCTCTTTTCCCTAACCATATTCTCTTTAGCGTCCTCGTCTTTTATCAGCGCACATAAAAAACACAGTTTCCAAAGTGTGATTCATCTTGATCTATTTGTTTACCACTAGTGCTGACGATGTTTTATTCTTCTATACTAACTTGTGTCGTAGCCTTTAATTCAATAGGTGTCATTATCGTACAGTCTGAACACATGTACCAAGGTTGTTAGATCCATGTCGTACAGTGTGATTTGTATGACCTTACAGGATTGCCGAAGTCGAATCGTCTGTAGCAGGAATAAGACCACATGGAAATGGGATTCAACACTCAAGTGCAAGTTGATATTAAAGCAAAAAATGTGTGTGTGTGTGTGTGGGGGGGGGTTTGCTCTAGGGATTCAGGATACAGTATATCGGTAACATTGTCATTATCGGACAATATTGAATATATATTTACATGTACATTAGCTTTGTTGTCGTCTAATGCTCACTTAAAGTTAATATTTAATAAAGCAAATAATTTAATAACACTGTTAAATGTAACTGTTACCAAATCTTAAATATTTTTTTAATTAAAAATTAATTAAATATATATATTTTTTATAAATAAATATATAAAAAAAAAGAAAAAAAAAATGAAATCATGAAGAAAAAATAAATAAATAAATAAATAAATAATAATATATATATATATATATATTTTTTTTTAAATCAATAAAAAAATTAAATAAAATAAAATAAAAAATAAAACTACATAAAATAAAATAAAATAAATAAAAAATACAAAAATAAATACAAAAATAAAATAAAATAAAATAAATGGAATTAAATAAAATAAATAATGCAAAAGACTTTTTTTTGAAAAAAAAAAAAAAAAAAATTAAATTAAATTAAATTAAACAAAACTAGAAAGCATTTTCACGTCTAAAATAGGAAATATATATGCACTCATATGCACAAAAGTCTGCAGACAATGGTGACGTGAGTGATTAATTTCTGTGCACTTAAATAGTTATCGTGCACCAATGCATCAATACACTCTGACTTCTTAATTAGCGAAAAAGGAACCTAATGAGAGAGAGATTTAGAGAAAGGCAAAGAGAGCAAGACAGATAAAAAGAGAGAGAAGGAAGAGACCGAAATCCCATCCCCAGCCTTCCCAATTCAATCACTGTGGGTAGAGAGTTCATTAATTGAGTTAACCGGCTAATTACCAAATGATGAATAGAGTCAGCACTCCCCTGGGACGCCCAGCTGGTGAGGCTCTGAAGGGCCTGCCAAGTCAGGGGGAAACGAATGTTTAGCATAGAAATACATTCCTAGTGACAGCTCAGTCAGTGACGCCATCGAGGGCATGGGCTGTGCTGCCACCTGTTAGAGATTCTGCATGATATATGGGTTCAAATCAACACTTAAAATCACATTAATGAATGTAAATGTGTCACATTAATGTGCTTATTAATGGCATTATACTTGCCCTGTCACATGACTGATGAGTGAGATATGATCAAAACAAAATTAAACATTTCAACACTTTATTTTAGGGTGATATAATTGCATGTTACTACATGTCCTTACTATAGTAATAACAGTAAATGATGCATAATTACAAATGACAAACCCTAACCGTAACTCTATAGTAACTACATGTAGTTGATTAATATTACTCAGTACTTATTTGAGTAAGTACAATGTAACTACATCCCCTTAAAATAAAGTGTAACCAATAATTAATTATAACATGTCTACTGTACTGATACATCGTTCATAAAGTATAATGTATTGCTAATAAGTTATGTGTGTACATAGTACCGGTCAAATGTTTGGAAACTTTTTTTGTTTTTGAAAGAAGTCTCCCATGTTCGTCAAGCCGGCATTTATTTGATCATAAATACAGAAAAAAATGTAATATTATTACAATTTAAAATAACAGAATTTATTTAAAATATAAATATTTTGTAACAATATACACTACCGTTCAAAAGTTTGGGGGCAGTCATTTTTTTCTTTCTTTTTTTTTTTGTTGAAAGAAATTAATACGTTTATTCAGCAAGGATGTGTAAAATTGATAAAAAGTGATATATATTGTTAGAAAAGATTTCTATTTTAAATAAATGCTGTTCCTTTTAACTTTATTCATCAATAAATCCTGAAAAAGTACCACAAAAATATACAAAAATATTAAGCAGCGCAACTGTTTCCAATATTGAAACATTTAAAACTACTAGACATTCAAAAACATTTAGAAACTTTTGACCAGTATACTATACATATTTTATATTATTACTATATATGCATAATTTCATTGTGCGATCACAAATAAAACTATTTACTCCCAACACAACTACACATATTTTAAAATAAAAGTATACAACATAATAACATAATATAATAATAACAATTTGTATTTATATAAGGGAGGCATGTGAATGGGCTGCGGATGACACAGGGACACGGTTCGGGTTTCTTAATGAAATCTCCATGCCAGAAAAACTGTTTCACAAATCCTCTTTAAGCCTCAGGGATACACAAATGAAGCGTCTGTAACGTGTATACACACCTAATAAATAAGTCATTGTTTTATAGTGACTCCATGTCGGTATATATCAGGCTACACATGTGGTTGAAGAGAGGACAGCAGCACAGAAACTCAAGGTTATATCTCGTAAAAAAGAGAGAGATTCATGTTTTTTCTTTCCTTCACTCTTGTTTAACTCCCTCACAAACCTCACAACCCTTTCCCTCGCCTTCCACGCCAGAGGAACATTTTTCAATGTGATGTGCAAAGTCAGGCAGAATCAAGGAGCATTGCTTATTGGAAGATGCTAAATAAATAAATTTGACTAAATAAATAAAGGCTCGCATCAATCAGAATAATACAAGTTTTGTATTTTAGCAACATGGAAGTGTTAAATATAAAACTGTAGATTAGCACTAAACAAACAAACACAACCAGATGCATGCAAACAAGAAATATAAGATTCCAAAAAAACCAAACAAAACCCTCACATTTATTTATATCGTTATTTAGAGCTCTGAACTCAGCTCAATGTCACTTGCCAGATTTTTGAGAAAGTCACAAACTTGAAATCCTGAACTCCTCTAGGGAAATTTTATATTCAAGCTGCCTCGCAGATCAAGAGATGCACACTGCATGGAAAGCTCAAAAACATTAAGCGTCTGTATTCTCAGGTGAATGACATTATCTTTCTCTCAGGTGCCTCGTTTAGAGAACACCTTACAATTACAATCATTTATAATGTTAAACTGCAGTTCTTCTTCTAGGAAATGTCACACTTGATGCTTGACGAACACTTCACTCTTGTGTTTTTTTTTTCTCCAACAAATAACATACAAGTCATAACATTTTACCCCTAAAAAGAGCTACGAGTGACAGTATGAGCCAAAGACGGTGAAATCTAATTAAAATGCAAGGGTGAATTCATTACAGTTAATAATATACAAGCTTCATGGTGGAGAGAATGACGTCTTGCCTCAGAATTGTGTACTTCACTCAAACTTAAGGGTTTAAGTGCCACCTCTCAAAATACTCCTCGGGGGCTCAATTGTTTGCACAACCTGAAGGCCTGTTCACACCGGGATGATTTTCACACGCGTTTATCGCCGACGTTTAACGCCTCGTGATTAAACAAAGGGCGCCAATGCACCGACGCGCAAAAAACGTCAGGCGTAAAAGCGTCATTTTTTTAAAGGGGTCATGAACGTTTGTGTGGTTTTTACATTCAGAAACATCATAATGAATAAGTAATAGGCTATTTTCTGCCTTGGTTTTGAGGCTCTCTGAAAAACGCTCGGTTTTGATGGGCGTGCCGCACTGAAGACTTGGAAGTAAACGCCCATGGCTAGGATTGGATAAGATTTGCATATTTAATGAGCTTCAGCTCCCCTCAGTACATGTGGGGATTGGTTTGAAAGCGTCTGGAGAAACATTCACAGGACTCGCAAAATATATTTATCAAACAAACACAATGGTTCATCTCTCATCCACCTGGGATTGATTGGAATGTTATTTTTGTATTACTTGGCCGGCCCCATCACACACACACACACATACACGTGCACACGCACGCACGCAAGAAAGGAATGTTATTTCACTATTTAAGATCCGGTGATATGTTTTGGTAGCCCGTCTGAAAAACACATAGCCCCGCGACGTTGGGCTTTGCGAGCTGGCGTTACAAGTCTGAGTCTGATCACGAATGAACCAATAACAGCTTCTCCAGCCTGTGAGCGCGTGCTAAGGTATGTAATCAATAGATATCAAACGATCTGTAACAATGCAATACTAACACATATAAAAACATGTTTTACTCACATAAGTGTGTTGAACCGTTCCTGTCGGATCCAATATAGAAGCACAGCATTGTGTTTTAATCTCAATATGTCTGCAAATCCAGTCTCGACCTGCATCTTGTTTACAATCGATTCTGCGGTGAAATGAAGTGAACAAACGCACAATGTCTTACGCACGTGAGCTGGAACCGGCATGTTTATTGCTCAGTAGCGCGACCCGTTTAGCTCCACGAGTCGGTGGGCGGGGCTTGAGGCGGTGCTTCTGCGTCCTATGACGCCAATGGTCGACATATTGTGAGGGCTCTCGTTTTCTGGGTCTGGTGTCAATAAAAGCTTTTCTTTGACTAACAAGGACGTTTTCAGCTCTGAAACTTACAGGATATTCTTATATCACAATGAACTTTTATATACCAAAGTCTCAAAGGAAAGGCTCAATTCATCACCCCTTTAAAAAGCGCCTTGGGTTCATTTTTTTGTTTTGACAGGCCGACCAATGAGATCGGCGTTTTAGTTCACGTGCCTGGAGCTGCTGAAGTTACGGTAAAACACGATTTGGTGGCACTCAAGCACAAAACGGTCTTGCCGAGCACACATTGATACGACAAAGAGGAAGTAAGGCTGCGTTCACACTTGACGTCTTTCTTGAAGCTGCCAGCGTCTGTTTTACATTATAATCCTATGGAGTAAACTGTGTTTTTGAAAAAGTCATGAACGCTTTTTTAAATGCCAAGGCCGACGTCTTTTTCTGCAGCTCAGCGCATATTTTAAAGTTGAAAATATTTTTTCTGATTAAAATGCCCTACGTCAAGCGCCTTTTTGACAGCTGACCAATGACAAGCGAGTAGCAAGACCTGAAAGTGGAGAAGGTGCCGGTTTTCTCTGTATGTACATTTTAGTCTACAACAAAACGAAATAATGTCATAAACAGGGTTCTTGCAGGTTTCAGTAAGTCAAATTTAAGACCTTTTTAAGACATTTTAAGACCATAGAGATTTAAATTTAAGACCTATATGACGCATTACCAAAATAATTTAAATCACAGAAATTAATAATAATAATAATAATAATTTTATTTCAATGAATTCAGTAATTGAAAAAGCATTCATTTAATTTACAGATAAATCAATGACATCAGTAACCCTCCACAGCCAACAACGTGCCAAATGCCCAAAACCTTAGGCCCAAAATGAAAATAGGCTAAAACAAACTTGCCCTCAAATAGAATAGATATAGACAAAACAGTATATTAATATCCGAATAGAGATTGAACAGGCTACTCCAAACTAGGGATGCACAATTTGGGGAAGATATCTAATTGCGATTATTCTGGTTAAAATTTGTTTTGTTTTTTTGTTTTTTGTTTTACAAATGAAAAATGTATGCATAGAACATTTTATATATTAATGTTTATATATTAATGAGACTAATAATAATTATTATATCCGATAAATACAATTGAAATATTACTATTACAATAACATTTTCATTTCTTAAATCTATGTATTTAATATGAAATATGAGCCTCTTATGCATCCACTGTAGGGAAAAAACTGTACATTGGAGAAAAAAATGGATTGTCATATAAATTTATTTAGAGAGAAGTAATATTTTTCTTATTTGTTACCCAAACATTTCATTCATACTGGAAGCCAGAGGGCGCCCTTAAGCAGAAACTCCACATTTGCCTCAGAAAAGTAATCGTTAGCCCTAATGTGAAGTAGGATAAACAGAAGATAGAAACGCTGTGACTGATGAAACGAAGACAATAAACACGACTACATCAAGATATGGTGTATTTGAGTTCTTCAAGCCTTCACTATTTTCATAATAATAAGGTATGCAGTGCTGATTGAGTGCAGACTTTATCACTGGATAGAATAATATAAAACAATGCATGTCTGCCTCATTCTGTCCAACAAAATACAACGTAATTAAACGTTTTTTTATCATCGCATACGTGTACCAACACCAGTATCCCCCAGAAAGAACTACTAGACACCGAACGAACCTTCTGAGAGCGGCGTGGCAAAGACTCTAGAGCTCCGCTTTGAAGGCTACGATTCGATACCATTTTGCTACTGTGTAACCAGCGTCCGAAATTAACTTTTTGGCTCACCTGCCACGGGGACTGGTAGATGAAAAAATCCACCAGCCAAGCATATTTTTTACCGGCCAGAATAATAAACAGCCTTTTTTTGTCACATATACATTAATTTCAGTACATTTAATTGAGATAATAAGGTATTATGTTGAATACAAACATAAAAAAATTGTCCAGAGCAAAATTTGAAATGTATAATAAAAAAAATCTATATATTGATCAAAATGTAATCAACTTTATTTGTAAAGCACTTATAGAAACTGTAGTTGGCCAAAAGTTCTGTACAGAGTACAAAAATGTCAAACAAGTAGGCACACAATTAAGACAAATGAAACATGTCAGATACAATGAATACGAGTACATAGAAGTAAAAACAGAGCAACAAATGGCAAGACATAGATGTGAACATGAAACTAGTGCTCATAACAGTACATTTGAAGGTTTTGTAAAACTATCAGATGCTTAATCTAATTAACTTAAAACTCATCCCACTGCTCACTCTCTACCGCGACACACCGAACAACTCATCACGACAGCGTCAGAACCATATTGTAGCCAGCCTCTTGAAAATCCATTTTCTCCATTTCTCACAAAACTTTCTTTTTTTTATTTAACTCATCCCCCTTTTCGTCTGTGAGTTTTCGTTTCAAAGGTTGGCTCACTCCCGGTAAATGTCGCCACATATCGGGCCCTATTTTAACGATCTGAAACGCAAGTGTCAAAGTGCGAAGCGCAAGTAACTTTGTGGGCGGGTCTCGGCGCTGTTGCTATTTTCCCGGCGGGATAAATGGCTCTTGCGCCCGGCGCAAATCTAAAATGGGTTGGTCTGAAGTAGCTTCATTATTCATAGGTGTGGTTTGGGCGTAACGTGAATAAACCAATCCGAGCGTCATCCAACATTCCCTTTAAAAGCAGGTGCGCAAGTTCCATTATGGATTGCTATTATTATGGCGTATTTACCAGGCGCACGCCAGGAGCGGTTCACAGCCGAGGAGACTGATGTTCTTGTAAGAGCAGTGAAAGACAGAGAAGTGAAGTTGTAATGTTGTACATTATGGTAAAGGTGATTTCACAGTCTTTTTTTTTTTTCAGTCTTTCAGTTTTTTAGTCGATTTTTTTTTTCCTGGTTCTTGACGGACAAACCAATTTGTCAGATGTCCTTATATACATATAAGTCTTGCCACTATTGGGCAAACAGGTCTTATCCTTAATTATTACAATTAGCCTGAATCATTTGTAAGCTAGATTTATGCCTATTTTTTCACATCTTCGTGGCACACCACAATGATTTCCGTCATCTCATGTGTTAATATTTTTTTAGTGTAACAATTTATGATTTGCAAAAATAACTGTTGCATCTGTGTAGATTACATGAGCAAAGTGTATGCGCGTTGTGCACGCTATGGTCAAGCATGCGCCCTTAAAATAGCATAATGAACAACGCGCAACGCGCCACTGACTTTAGACTAGGTTTTTTCTGGTCAGTGGCGCAATTGTTTAATGGAACAGCAAAATAGCACCAGGGATTGTTTGCGCCGGAACACGCCTCCTTTTTTGCGCTGAACCGCCCAGGGAGCGCAAGTTCATTCACTAGTTTAGCGACGTGCTTCTGTGGAGGGAAAAGCGCGCTTTGCGCGGGTGCAAAATAGGAATGACACATGCGTCGGTGTACAAAGTCAATTGCGCTGGGTGCAAGATAGGGCCCATCATCTAATATGTAGCAGATAGCTGCAGACTGCAAGTTAGCTACAGTACTAGCTAGCAACAGACCGTCTCTAGTGCTTCAAGTCTCGCAGCACTGTTTACACCCCCCCCACCCCCCTTTTACTTATATAAAATATAACTTATTTAAGTAATTTAAGTAAGCTTTTACTTATAAAAAATATAAGAAAAAGCTATTAGATTCAGATTAGATTAGATTAAACTTTATTGTCAAGTACAGGTACAAGGCAACGAAATGCAGTTTAGGTCTAACCAGAAGTGCAATAGCAGCAAGTGCAGGATATACAACGGTTGCATAAGTGCATGATATACAATGGATGAATAAGTGCAGGATATTGATATGTACTGAATATATATATATATATATATATATATATATATATATATATATATATATATATATATATATATATATATATGAGAGAGAGGATTAAGGTAGGTACATGAAGTATGGACAGAAGCTATCCGAAATAAAGTGTAAAGTGCAGTGGAAGTGATTGCATATTACAGTTAGAAGTACGGTGCAAAATGCAAATGTAAACAGTTGGTTCTGTGAATACAGTCGGCAGTGCAAATGAGCATAATCCAGTTAAGGTATGGTAGTGTAAGATGCATAAATAAACAGTTTTTCCAGTAGTGCAAATAACAAAGTGAAGGCAGATGTGAGGGGGAGAGGAGAGTTGGCAGTATATGAGGGGAGTGGAAAAAAACAAAAACTGTTCTTTAGTCTGCTGGTCCTGGTCCGGAGGATCCTGAAACGCCTGCCGGAGGGCAGGAGAGAAAACAGTCTGTGGGCTGGGTGAGAGGAGTCCTTGAGGATGCTGCAAGCTCGATGCAGACAGCGTTTCCTCTGGATGTGCTCGATGGCAGGTAGTGGAGTCCCTGTGATGCGCTGGGCAGTTTTCACCACCCGCTGCAGTGCCTTGCGCTCCACAACAGAGCTGCTCCCATACCATACTGAGACACAGTTGGTCAGGATGCTTTCTATTGCGCAGCGATAGAAGTTCACCAGGATAGCCGAGGAGAGCTGATTCTTCCTCAGTGTCCTCAGGAAGAAGAGGCGCTGGTGAGCCTTCTTGACCAAGCTGGAGGTGTTGGTCGTCCACGACATGTCCGCCGAGATGTGGACCCCCAGGAACTTGAAACTGGAGACACGCTCAACAGCCATTCCATTGATGTGGATGGTGTCGTGTGTGCCTCTTGACTCTTTCCTGAAGTCCACGATGAGCTCCTTCGTTTTGGTGGTGTTGAGGAGCAGGTTATTATCAGCGCACCATGTGGCCAGGTGCTGGATCTCCTCCCTGTAGGCAGTCTCACCATTGTTGCTGATGAGCCCAATCACCGTAGTGTCGTCCGCAAACTTGACGATGGAATTAGATCCATACACAGGCTTGCAGTCGGAGGTGAAGAGGGAGTAGAGAAACGGGCTTAGCACACAGCCCTGTGGTACACCAGTGTTAAGTGTGATGGACGTGGAGCAGGTGAATCCTGATCGAACATTCTGGGGTCTGTCAGTTAGGAAGTCCAAAATCCAGTTACACATTGAGGTGTTGATGCCCAGGTCTCCAAGTTTGGCTATTAACTTGGTTGGGATGACAGTGTTGAATGCTGAGCTGAAGTCAGCAAACAGCATGCGTGCATAGGTGTTCCTTATTGTCCAGATGAGTGAGCACAGAGTGCAGTGCCATGGAAACTGCATCCTCTGTGCTCCTATTGCTGCGGTAGGCAAACTGGTGTGAGTCCAAAGTGGATGGTAGAGAGTCTTTTAGGTGTTCCAGGACCAGCCGCTCAAAGCACTTCATAGCGATGGGTGTGAGTGCTACAGGGCGGTAGTCATTAGGGCACCTCCGGCTAAAGTGTTTCGGCACTGGCACAATGGAAGTGCGTTTAAAGCATGTTGGTACAGCTGCTTGGGCAAAAGACAGGTTGAAAATGTCTGTAAAAACCCCAGCGAGCTGCTCCGCACATGCCCTGAGAACACCTCCAGGGATGTTGTCTGGTCCAGCATCCTTGTGCGCGCTGATCCGGCTCAGTGCTTTGCAGACATCTGTGGAGGAGAGTGTGATTGGTGGGTGGTCAGCTGAGGGTTTGAGCTTGGTGGCAGTTGTCTCTTTCAAAGCGAGCTATAAGAAGCTATACAAGAAATAAAGCAAACATTTCAGTCAAACATACAAAGTCAGCGCTCTAGGCTACAATGGTAACGTAAAGTTAAATAGCCTAAAAAATATAAAGTAATGAAACTTCACTTTGCCTGCAACTCCGAAAACGGCAGATAAAATATTCAAAAAGGCGCTCTCTTTATAAATAAACCACAGATTTGAGCTTTAAACAACTACATTATTAAGTCTTAAGTCATTAAAAAGTCTTAAAACTACATTTCGTCACACATTAATAACAGTAGTATTTTAATTAAATTTTTTAATTTCGCGGGGTTTCTCATCAAGACATTTTGTGTCTCTGCACCACACAGCGCTTTTGTTGCGGCTGTTGTCATAGCAACAAAAGACGCCCTCAGTTGCTATTTTGAACCAAATGCTGCCAGTTTTTTTTTTTTTACTAAAAGAGCACTTTTGTCTACTTTTTCTTGTCAAAAAAGACGTCAAGTGTGAACACAGCCTAAGTAGACAAAGAAGAAGTTGAGCTGCTATGCTGCTTGCCAGTTAGAAATAAGTGTGTGAATGATTTTGGCAAGCATGTAAATACTGTCTCTCTTCTTCTTCTGTGTGACAAGCGAGTGTCAGAAGCGTAATGTGCCACCTTGTGTACCGGGAGCGCCATGTACGTCCACTCGGCAATTCGCCAGTGAAAATCGTTTGGGTGTGAACACCAAGACGCGCCGAAAAACGTCTTGAATAAACGTCGCGATATTCTTCCCGCTGTGCACAGGCCTTGAGGCTGACCTGGAAACTAGCTTTATTTATCCCGAGCGTCATTGATTGTTTGGAATCGGTTGGTTTTCTGAGTCAAGTCAAGTCAACCTTATTTATATAGCACTTTTAACAATGCAGATTGTTTCAAAGCAGCTTTACAGTGTTAAACAGGAAAATAATGCAACATAATTTTATTCAGCCGTATAGGAGAAAACGTGATGTCATCAGTTCATTTCAATTATCATACAGTGACAGTGTGGGCTTTAGATCAGTAATTAGATCAGTAATTTAATTTATATAATTAATTTAGTTTACTAATTAGATTTATTTGGATATTTAGTTGAAAAATGTAGTGTCCCCAACTGAGCACGCCAAGCCAGAGGCAACAGTGGCAAGGAAACCAAAACCCCATCAGGTGACCTAATGGAGAAAAATAAACCTTGGGAGAAACCAGGCCCAATTAACAAACAGCGTATGATTATTATTCTGCCAACTTTACAGGTCAGAGGCCTGAGATAAGTTTCTTCTGTACAAGCGTCTCTACAGGTGGTTAGCAACTTGACAAGTGAACGCGGAGCTTTTAGCAGCTTGATGCTGATAGACATCGTCTCGGTCAGCGTGATAACATGTAATCATCACATATGATACCGCCGACCTTTTCCAGCCTCCAAACATCCTAGAACAAGTAGCCAATTACATTATATGTGCTGTGTGACATTCAAAAGGTCAATATAAAGAATGTGAGGATGGAAGCAGTGCTAGAGGGTTGGATTCAACTCGCAAAACAACTTTGTACTAACCATTTACGAATGGATCCACATACATTATTTTCACATGAGACATGAGTGATGGGGTGCACTGCGAAAAAAAAATATTTTCTTCCTTGTTATTCTTGTCTTGTTTTCCAGTTCAAATATATAAACATTCTTAAATCAAGATACATTTACTTGAGAAGCAAAATGACATAATTTATTAAGTCTTGCTTTCTGAAATCCATATTAGGTAATACATATCTCCCAATGGTGTCAGAAAAATAATCTTGTTTTCCCTTTGAATTAAGTTTATTTTTCTGACCCCACTGACAGATATTTGTCTTGCTTTAAGCATGGATGCTTTTTTTTTAGAAACAAGACAAGTCTTCTCAAGTAAATACTGTATATCTTGAAAGCAAGAAAAACTTTTTTTTTTCCAGTGTGGTGCAGTGTAACCAGAATTATTGTTCTGGAAAAAGACACTCCAACGACCGGTTTACAGTAAAATAACTCTGATGTCATTAGTATTGTAGGTATTCTCACGTACAGTGTTTACAGAGACAATGGACTGTACAATGACAGCATCTAAAATGAAAGAATTTAACTTATGAACAACTTTAGAAATTGACAGATGTTACAGAATCCTTTGAATCCTTGGATTTAATAGGGGGATTTTATTGTATTTAATCAATGTATTTAATAGGCATATAAGGCAGCAAATTTGAAGTGTTAGAAGCAGGAAAAATGGGCAAGCGTAAGGATTTGAGCGAGTTTGATAAGGGCCAGATTGTGATGGCTAGACGACTGGGTCAGAGCATCTCCAAAACTGCAGCTCTTGTGGGGTGTTCCCGGTCTGCAGTGGTCAGTCTCTATCAAAAGTGCTCCAAGGAAGGAACAGCGGTGAACCAGCGACAGGGTCATGGGCGGCCAAGGCTCATTGATGCACGTGGGGAGTGAAGGCTGGCCTGTGTGGTCGGATCAAACAGACGAGCTACTGGAGCTCAAATTGCTCAAGAAGTTAATGCTGTTTTGACAGCAAAAAATATATATATAATTTTTTTAAAAGAAATAAAGACTTTTATTCAGCAAGGAAACATTAAATTGATCAAAAGTGACATACAAAAAATATATTTCAAATAAATGCTGTTTTTGAACTTCCTATTAATCAATGTATTCCGAAAAAAATCATGGTTTCCACAACAAATATTAAGAAATGTTTCTTGAGCATCAAATCAGCATATTAGAATGATTTCTGAAGGATCATGTGACACTGAAGACTGGAGTAATGATGATGAATTCAGCTTTGATCACAGGAATAAATTAGATTTTAAAATATATTCAAGTGTTTTTAATTGTAATAATATTTCACAAAATAACTTTTTTTTAATCAAATGAATGCAGCCTTGGTGAGCAGAAAATACTTCTTTCAAAAACATTTAAATGTAACTTGAAATTGTCACAATTATGTTCAGTTTTAGTTGGATCTGTCATGTCTGTATGAGCTCTCGTAAGTTACTATGGTTTCTGATTAGTTCATCTTTGTCCAGCTATTCCTGTTTAGTTCCTTCATTTACTATGTGTATATACTTCCTGTTCTGTTCAGTCCTTTGTCAGTTATTGGTGTGTATGTGGAGTTCCCTTTCGTTCAGTCACTATGATGTAACGTTAGTGACTAACGAATGGGGGTTTCGCTTAGAAGCCAATCATCTTCGAGAATTCAAAAACGCCCAATGGCAGTGCCAATGCGGAAATTGCATACGTAACTCCGCCCCACCGCGTGGGTATATAAGGAAGTACGTGGGCAATATCGCATTATGTTTCTGCATCGGAGCCAATAGCATCCCTTCACTCTTGCAAGCCTGAATTCTGAAGTCCTCTCTTCAGTCTTCGAGACGAGCAGTTCTCCAGGGTGTTGGTGTGACGGCGCGTTCCAGCGATCTCACATTGCCTGCCTGCTGATCTGTGCAGTGATCTGCAACAGCTGTGTGTTTTCCCTGGGCGCTTCGGCACTCTGCAGAGCTTTCCTCTCACAAAAAGAGCTCTCTAACAAAAAGTTCGGGCAGTGTTTGTGGATGTGTCATGTTCCCACTGCGGGAACGTGACCATCGCGATGTCGCGGTCGAGACTCAGTGATCTCCGTGAGGAGAGAGAGTCCCCTCTGCCACACCCCAATCTACCGTCTTTGAGAGAGGTGGTGCTTTGGCTGGTGGCCAGGGTGACCTGAGGGCGGTGCTGTGGTATTAAGAACCCCTGTCCTAAGCACCCTCCCAAAGCCTGTGGGCTCGTCTACTTCGGTGGCGTGGTCCTGCAGAGCTACGGGGGCAGGCCACCGCCTATTTTCAAATGCACAACGGCAGAGCCAAGGGCTCTTCTATGAGCTGCGTGCCGCCACTGATCCCACCTTCTGGGCGGTGAAGGTGGCCACACGCTCCCTCGGTCGGGCGATGTCCACAGCTGTGGCCCGGGAGAAACACCTGGACTTACCTGGTGATGTGGGGAGGTTGAGTGAGCCCGCCTCCTCAACTCGCCCATATCCCCGGCTGGCCTCTTCGGCGGTGCGGCTGAGAAATGCGCCCAAAGGTCTTGGCCGCCCCAGAGCAGACTGAGGTTGTAACACGTACTGCCCAGCCGCCGGCTCAGTCGCCTCAGTCCGCTCGCCGCCGAGGGCGCCCTCCCTCCTCCCTACCGGCCCCAGCAGCAGCCTTCACCTGGGCTGAGCCGTGGAGGTGGTTGCAGGATAATGCCCAGTCCGCTCCCCAGCCTGGTGGCGGACAACTCAGAGATGGGTCCCAGTTCTTTCCAGGGGATGGTAGCAGGGCCTCTCCTTCCCCCGGTGGAGGCCCGGGGGAAAATCCTTCGGTTGCTGGCCCCCGGGCTGAGCGCCGCTCTCATCCCTCTCTGTCGCCAGCCTCCTCTCAGAGCAGACCCCAGTGGAATGTGCGTCCTTCCCTGGTTTCCTCTGTCAGGAGGCAGCTGCTGACTGTGCCCCCACACCGGGACGCTATGCCTCCCACGTCCGGGCCAGTCACGCTGCCTCGCTGCCCCACCCGGGGTACATCTGTGGTTTGAGTGACCCCGCTGGTCAGTTCCTGGAGCCTGGCTACAGCTTCAGGGACTGTCCGCTGGGTCACGAAGACCATCAGGCTCGGCTACACGATTCAGTTCGCGCAGGCTCCTCCCCACTTCCGGGGAGTCCACGCTCCATGGTGGGGCCCAATAGAAGGCCCCAGTCATGCATGCAGAGGTTGCCATCCTACTGGCGAAGGGTGCGATCGAGCCTGTCCCTCCAGCCGAAATGAAGTCCGGCTTCCTCAGCCCTTACTTCATTGTACCCTAGGAAACCGGTGGGTTACGGCCAATCCTGGACCTGCCTGTCCTGAACCGATCCCTTCACAGGCTTCCGTTCATGATGTCGGTAGCGAACGCCTCCTCGGACGCGTTCGTCCGGTAGATTGGTTGCAGCGATCGACCTGAAGGACGCTTACGTCCAGGTCTCCTTCCTCGACACGGACCGTTCCTACGGTTTGCTTCGAGGGGCGGACATTCAGAACGCAGTCCTCCCATTCGGGCCAGCTCTGTCCCCTCATGACTCTACGTAGTCTATCAAGGCAGCTCTTGCGCCACTCAGGCAGCACGGGGTTCGCATCCTGAACTACCTCGGCGACTGGCTCATACTGGGTCACTCTCGAGAGCAGGTGTGCAGACACAGAGTCCAAGTGCTCCGGCACTTAGCACGTCTGGGCTTTCGGGTCAACTGGGAGAAGAGCGACTCTGCCCCATGCAGAGGATCTCTTTTCTCAGTATGGTTTCCGACTCGGTCGCCATGTGTGTGCTGCTTACCAGCGAGCGTGCGCAGTCACTGCTGACTTGCCTTCGTTAATTCGAGAGCAAGAGTGCGGTCCCACTGAAGTTTTTTCAGAGGCTCCTGGGGCATATGGCATCTGCAGCCACGTTAACGCTGCTCGGATTGCTTCATATGAGACCGCTTCAGCTTTGGCTTCGCGATCGAGTCCCGAGATGGGCATGGCATTCGGGCAAGCTCCGGGTCCCAGTGACTTGCAGGCATTTTCGGTTGACGAAGCGTGCCTGGAGTTCGGGCCGGCTAACTCTCATGTGATCCGGATATGTGCCCAAGGTTCCCACCACTCCGTTCAGAGAACAGGTGGTGAACCTGCAAGCACTGCCCATGGAGGGGGAAGACCCAGCCTTGGCATTGCTCTGTCCAGTAAACGCTCTCCGCGCTTACGTAGACAGGACACAGTGTTTCAGGATCTCAGACCAGCTCTTTGTCTGTTATGGTGGAGAGCAGAAGGGAAGAGCTCTTTCAAAGCAAAGGCTGTCTCACTGGATAGTGGACACCATTGTTTTGGCTTACCAGCAGCAAGGTCGACCATGTCCCGTTGGGGTCAGGGCCCACTCCACTCGGAGTGTGGCCTCCTTTTGGGCTTTAGCACATGGCGCCTCGCTAACAGGCATCTGCAGAGCTGCAGGCTGGGCGACACCTAACACATTTGCCAGATTCTACAATCTCCGAGTGGAGCCTGTGTCCAACTATGTACTCGCCTCTACTAGTGGCCGGTAATGGGCTAGGCTCAGGTGTCTTCGCTTGCTTGCCATTCCACTCCACGGACTGGATACGTGCGATTTTTTTCCTCAGGTGAGCTTCCCGAAAGCCCTGAGTTCCTCCAGCACTGTCGACACCAGTAAGTCTGCCCTCTTGAGCCCAGACCCTCGTGTCCGGCCAGGTGCCCCGTGTGCATGGTTCCCCTCCGGCAACCCCCACACATGTATTTCCACCATAAGCCTCCTCAGTGAGCAGGTGTCTTTCCCTTGGCAAGTCCCTGCCTCCCTTAGCGGGTCATATGTGTACTCTCTAAGTCCTCCCTACTGGAAGACAGCCGAGTGGCGTGATTATATTGGGACCCCCATTCGTTAGTCACTAACGTTACGTCGTAGTGACTGAACAAAAGGGAATGTCTCGGTTACGGATGTAACCCTCGTTCCCTAAGGAGGGAACGGAGACGTAATGTCCCTTTGCCACATCCGCTGTACTGCTGGAATGGCCGGGAGTTCAGTCTTGGCTCCTCAGCAGGTAACATAATGCGATATTGCCCACGTATACACCTTATATACCCACACGGCGGGGCGGAGTTACGTATGCAAATTCCGCATGCCCATGGCATTGGCACTTCCACTGGGCGTTTTTGAATTCTCGAAGATGATTGGCTTCTAAGCGAAACCCCCATTCGTTAGTCACTAATGTTACGTCTCCGTTCCCTCCTCAGGGAACGAGGGTTACATCCGTAACCGAGACGTTCTTCTTGTGAGTCACCAGTAAAGTCTACTTTGTGTTACCCAGTGTTTCTCTTACTGTTAGTCTAACCGGGACAGCAATAATTTTTTTATTTATTTCAAGATTCCTGAAGATTTTTAGGCTTCTAAAGTTGTTCAAAAATAAATTATTTTGTTTTAGATGCTGAAAATATGTCCATATTGTACATTTCAGTTGTACATGTTATAAATACTAATGAGATCATTAGTCTCAGTTATGAGCTGTAGAATCAAGCAAAATATTGAGTGCATGCCACTCTTTATTAGCCAACATTTCATGAGAGAAAAATCACAGTTACTTCTGTACTTCTGTTTTCAGCATCAAAAGAACACATTAACAACACACACACTTTGTCAAGTGCAATACTGTGCATACAAACATAGCCATTGTAAAAAGAAAACTCAAACGTTGTTGGCTATCAATCTCCAATTTCATCTGTGTTGTCCTTGATAGCTGTGCTAGCACTCACCACCTATCCTGATGAATTAAAACGGCTTATTTCCAGTAACTGTGACAGGTTTATATCCTCTCCTGCTTCTCCTTTTGGATCCTCCCAGTGCTTGCTGGTACAGGGAGTTAGACTGCAAGTTAGACTCATGGTATGAATGTCATGAATTTTCACTGTGCCACTGGCCGGATTGTTAAGAGTAATTGCATTCCGCTGGAAGCTCCTGACGCTCATTTGCTGCCTGTGGCAGATCTGGAGCCCAGATTGCAGCCCATCCCTGGCATATATCGGCCTCCCTTCTCGTCTAATGCACAATAAAAACGAAGGAATGCTCTGTACGTCTGCACTGATGGCTGCAAAAATCCCTCTACTGAGTAATGCCATATACTCAGTACACACCGAAGTATATTGCATTGATTATTCCAAAAAGAAGTTCTGTAAACGTTATGAATATTAGCTTTTAATCAATGTATTCTGAAAAAATCATGGTTTCCACAAAAAATATTAAGAAATGTTTCTTGAGCATCAAATCAGCATATTAGAATGATTTCTGAATAAATTAGATTTTAAAATATATTCAAGTGTTTTTAATTGTAATAATATTTCACAAAATAACTTTTTTTAAATCAAATGAATGCAGCCTTGGTGAGCAGAAGAGACTTCTTTCAAAAACATTTAAATGTAACTTGAAATTGTCACAATTATGTTCAGTTTTAGTTGGATCTGTCATGTCTGTATGAGCTCTTGTAAGTTACTATGGTTTCTGATTAGTTCATCTTTGTCCAGCTATTCCTGTTTAGTTCCTTCATTTACTATGTGTATATACTTCCGGTTCTGTTCAGTCCTTTGTCAGTTATTGGTGTGTATGTGGAGTTCTTCTTGTGAGTCACCAGTAAAGTCTACTTTGTGTTACCCAGTGTTTCTCTTACTGTTAGTCTAACCGGGACAGCAATATATATATTTGTTTAATTTCAAGATTCCTGAAGATTTTTAGGCATCTAAAGTTTTTCATAAATAAATTATTTTGTTTTAGATGCTGAAAATATGTCCATATTGTACATTTAATTTCTTTCTGCTTTGAGAGGAAGAAATGTGATGAATGTACTAATGATCAGATTTCATCAAGGTTTACTTACTGCCAAGAATGCACACTGTACTCTCCGTCAACAGAAAGGCCAGAAATAAAGCAAAATACACAACCAAGTTGGACTGTGAAGAGTGCAATCTACAATTTGGGGTGTAGGAATGTAACAACTCAGATAAATAATGTGGAGCCAAGCTTTGCAATGCTTTATATGTCAGCATCATAATTTTAAAATCATCTTTATACCTGAACGGGAACCAGTGTAAGACTCCAAAATTGGAGCAATATGATTGCATATCCTGGACCCAGTCAGGATATCCCAGTTTTGTACATATTGCAGTTGTGTGGATTTAGAAACTCCAGCTAAAAGGGCATGACTGTAATCTGTAATCAGAGATGACAAAGGAATTGATCAGCTTTTCAACTACAAAGAAATTTAGCATCGGACGCAATCTTGCTATATTTCTATGGTGAAAAAAACTGTACTCTGAACAAAAGAATCAAATGAAAGACTAGCATCAAAAATAACTCCAAGGTTCCTCGCTTTACTGTGAGTCTCCAAAACAGAGCCATCAAAAGTTCAAAACAGTGAACCAGCTTTGGAAATATGATGATGGGAACTAATGAGCGTGAGACACAAGAAATTATTACTCATCCATGTTTTTATCTCAGAAATACAGCCAGAGAGAGAACCAACACCAGGGTGTTCACCAGATTTTGACTGAATATAAATCTGCGTATCATCAGCATAAAAGTAATAATGGAGGCTAAGCGATCGCAACAAATGACCAATATTAAAGAGTAAAGGGCCCAAGACTGAGCCCTGAGGAACACCAGTGAAAACAGAGCTAATCTCAGACCTGTAACCACCCAAACAAAAACTAAGAACAGAGAACGGTCAGAAAAATACGTTTAAACCACTTCAAAGCTGTCCCCTGACACACTAACATCTTTTTCAAGGCGATAGACCTTTATCACAGTGGAATTGACCTATCGGTAAGCCCCGCCCCCCTTCGTTACTACTCGGACAAACAAACCGAGTGACTAACTGTCTTACAATGATAGCTGTCAGTGTGAAAACCATATCCCAAATTATTTTTGGACACAGAATGTTGCGAACCCCCTCCGCTTGATGGCCAAACTTTACTGATGGTATACTTAGTTTATTGTGTCCCTTTTCACTCCAAATAAAATTACTGTAAGAGCTGAACAAACAAAGCAGAAGTGCGCATTAACATCTCATTCACAAACTATCTCTCTCTCCGTTGCATTATCATTAACATACACAGCAAATTACACAAAAACACTCATAAAACTAACAGTAAACAAACATATACAGACCTATGCCGTTTCGGGGGGTGCACTTGGAATAAACTGTAAACTTTGTATCTGCAAAACAACTAAACTGTGAGCGTTCACTACTCGCATCGCTCCGCAGACTATAATACCCATCAAAATAGGAGTCCTCCTTAGTAAGACAGATAATGCAGACCTTAAACATATCAAAAATGCATTCAAAAACAAATTAGAAGATAATCACAATAAAGTCTGTGACACAGAAGGACCACATCCAGAAGCATTCAAGTGGGACTTAAATATGCCATGGAGGGATATATAAAAGATTTATTTTGGAAGCGAGGGTTTGGATCTAATGTGGTTTACAGAAGATCTAGTGTTTACAGAAGCCTAATGTTCCGGTCGTCATGATCACAGATGACAACATCCAGGATCAACACTGTTCATGTACCGCAGGGTAAAATTAAATTAATATACATAACCATTTCAATATGGAGAGGCACTGAAATGTAGACTTTTGTTTGTGTTTTTGACCTACACTGTTAACATTACATGACGTGAGAACAGTTAGTTATTTAGGTTTGTGTGTTAGTGTAACCCCTCCTGTTCGAAACGCCCGCTCCAAGTGGGACTCGAACCCGGGTCCGCCAGCATGAGAGTCAGACGCTCTAACAAGGAGGCTAAAGGCTGCAATCTCTAGCGTCAGTCGCTAGAGCGTCTCTTGAGATCAGAGGAGTGAGGTTTACTCGCACAGCAACTACTAACTGGCTTTCGTCACATTAGCAGGGACTCACTAACTTTAATCGTAACTTAATGAGAGTATGACAACCAGAAAATCCTCTCAGGATACCTGGAATCACCCCAGGCACAGTGTTTTACCATTTTTGTAACATAAACACCATCAAACCGATGAGAGCTTCAGATCTTCCAACGTTTCTCTATGGCGCTGAAACCTAAAGATACCCGAGTTTCGGTACCCGTGCAACTGATACTCAACTGCCATTGGCTCATCTGCGTTCGAGGGGAGGGGCTTACCGATAGGTCAATTGAATATTGCAAGTGGGCGTCGAAGCAGTGTGTCGATTCTTCCGGTTATGTATATTTTCAATGTGCTGTTAACTCCTAGTTAAACAAACGCCTCTTAAAATGAGCATCCGAAGGATGATTTCAAAATCCAGACATTTTCAGAGACAGAAGAAGAGATAAACTGATCTTTACTGTGCACAGGATTTTCCAAACTCGAAGGAAGTTTTTTAATCTAACATAAACAGAGGCTCGTAAACATACGTAATTATTTCACCACATGGTGTCAGTGCTCGTCTCAATAGTGACCGTGTGTGTGTGAGACCTGACGAATACGATCAGAATTAAAATATTTGTTCATCTGTATTAAATATTTTAGTCATTATTCTGTCATCTTTCATTGACAATCATTTGTATGTAATTCACACATTTATGCCACAATTCTTAATTAATATTAATATAGCAGTCATGCTGTCAACGCGTTACTGTTTAAGATTAATTAAATGTTTAACATCAGTACATTTCTTTAAGGCAGTTACAGCTCATTCATTCATCTATTTTAATACCGCTTTAATACCGAAAATTAACCATAGTTTTAGAAATAAAACAAAAAAACATGGTTATTGTAGTTTAACTATGGTATTTGTAGTAAAACTGTGGTAATACAAATGGTATGAAAAAAACTTGGTTGCTACAATTTTACAATAATAAAACCCATGGTTATTTTTCATAAGGGTGTTCATCAGTCAAATTCATTAAAAAAATGTAAACTCAAGATATGAAATATGATCAGCAAGAGAAAACACTGTTAATGAGAAGGCGAGCACTGGACTGCGGCAGTAAGTTGGGAAATACATTTATTTATTATTCAGAATGCACATTTGAAGGGAATATTTCAGCAGGTTGAAGATATGAGATGTAAACATCCTCTGTTTCAGAATGCATATCCACTACACACAAACATCCCGCCATATCAGTCTCATCCATGCTTATTTTTTTAGTGTCAGGAAATCGTGAGATGTGAGGTAAGGGTGTCGTTGTTTAGAATTAGAGCAGCCGGATCGCCCGCGAGAGGATTCAGACATTAGTTTTGATTGCGTTGCGATAGTACCGAAAGTAGCGATACACTGCTTCACTTGCCGGAAATAAGAAGTATGATAAAGGTCCATTGAGTAATAGTATCAAACAGTATCAAAAGCGGCTCTTAAATCAAGAAGGATGAGAATGGAAATTGCCCCATCAACAAATCATTGGTAACTTTGACCAAAGCCGTTTCAGTGTTGTGGAATTTAGGAAAACCTGACTGTAGGGGTTCAAAGAGGTTATTAATTGTAAGGAAGCAAAAAAAATGTGGGTGGGTCCTCAGGAATTTTTTAATGGAGTAGATGCCAATTACATTAAGTACAAATAGGTATACCGCTTTGCTTGCTAAATGTATAGTTTGGAAAGACAAAATTACGGAAATCGCCATATCATTGAGAGTGTCAGTAGTGTAGGGGTAAGACGCACGGCATCTAGTTTTGACACAAATCGACCCGCGGTTCGAGTCCACCTTTCGCCGAACTCAATCTTCTCCCTTTTCCCGTCACATATCAGATCAGAAAGGCATTTATTTTCAATAAAAATGAAGAAAATATTAGAAAAGTGGAAATAAAGCATCTAACATGTGTTTAATAAGTGTTTATCGATTAGGGGTAGGTAAACACACGTGCTGAATGTTAGAGACGATAAAAGTGAGTGGGTCCAATATTATTGATCGTAAAAAGTGGGTGGGTCTTGTCCCACCCACATACAATGGTTCCGACGCCCATGGTAAGAAGGTTACACAAATGAGAGGCAACAACACGAGTACGGAAGTTTAGAGATAGGTCGAAACGTATTAAAATCATCCAAAGCAGCATTTTCCTTTTTGGGTACAGGAGCAATCTTTAATGCTGCCGGAAAATCCCCAGTCATTTATAATACTGAGGACAGTAGGACAGCCCAAAACATCCAAGCAAGATAGAAATAAGACATCCTGTGCACAAGCTCTGTTGATATAGAAACATCATGTGTAGTCTTGCAGTTACAACATTTATATCATTATTCTGTACTGACATTTTTATCAAGGGCAAGCATTTGTGTCAGACCATGATTTGGCCCAAGGAATAGATACAATGTAATGCCAAGGGTTCTTCTGAGAGAAGCAAAGGCACTGATTTCGGAAGCAATGAACCTGTTTATTTGGCCTGTCAAAATCCTAACACACACGGCTCAGGGCTCATTTCGTTATTACGGCAATCACGCTCTTTAGTATTCCAGCAGTCACTGAAATTTCCCACTGCAGCTGAGGCTCCGATCTCTTTATTTCCTCCTGTTCTCCAGAGAGCGTCACAGGACTTGTACTCTCTCCTCCATCCAGACACGCTCACCAGTGTCTTTCAGTCTCCCCTGCTCTGCCAACAGATGTTCATTTATACAGATGACCCTTTCTTTCTGCTGTTTAATTACTCTTTGTCCTCCTGTTAATGAAGCGGCCCGTGCGCTCGCGCCGCAGAGACGTCCCGCAAGACGACCCGAGTGCTTCTGCAGGAGTGTACTTTCTGCAATTGCAATCGGAATTTGAGAATCACAATATTCACTGATGCATGCAAGAATAAATACGAATCATAAGAGTTTCATAATGGAAGCTATAAGCCACAGGCCCTTGACGGACAGGTTATGGAAGCTTTTGTTGGGACTTTGATTTGTTCATTGCTTTCTGATGTGACTGAATGCAGAGAGTAACTGATGATATGAGCTCCTAAAAGTTTCTGTTTACGCTTGACTAGCTCTTCCAATTTATACTGACACCTATCGGTATGGATACATGAAGTTGGCTTATTACGATGATTACGGTGATGTTTGTTTATCTTCTATTTATATTTTTCAGTCTCATACAACACTGTAAAAAAATAAACCAGTGAAAATTTTGACTTTGGAATAGGTTTTCATGCTTGAATGTAAAAAAAAAAAAACATTATTTGTCACATTTTCTCCATTGTTGCAGCTCCTCTCTTCCCAGTCTGTCAGTAACGCTCTGTTTAGTTCCTGTCTCTATGAAGCCCCTCCTTCTCCCCTCTGATTGGTCGGCTGGAGCAGTGTGTTGTGATTAGTCGAGCGCTACCAGCTTGTTTGGGAAATGTCCCACCCCTTACAATAACCACAAGTTTCAACACACTACTAACTAACTCAACCAGGCCCCGCCCCTTTATTCTACATATTAATTATTTAAATGAGGACTATTGTGACGTGTTCATTCCCGGAGGAAACTCAAGACTACAATGGAGGCGTTTCAGGGAGTTCAGAAAAATCTGTTTTGTTTACTAAGAAGGTGCACGGTGTCATATACACAAATAAAAAACACCATCATGGCATGAGACATGTGACATTAAAGGGATAGCTCACCCAAAATTTTTAATTAGCCCATGATTTACACACCCTCAAGTCATCCTAGGTGTGTATGACATTCTTCTTTCAGACGAATACAATCAGAGTTATATTAAAAATGTCTTGGCTCTGTGGCAGTGAATGGTTGTGTCGTTTATGAAGTCCATAAAAGTGCATCTATCCATCATAAAAGTGCATCTATCCATCATATAACTGCTCCACACGGCTCCGGGAGGTTTATAAAGGCGCATGTGTGTCTATATCCATATTTAAAACTTTATAGACTAAAATAACTAGCTTCTGGCGGTCAGCAGTACGCAAGAAACCCTTGACACATGCTTATTAGAGAAATAGAGAAAGGAGGATAGAGAATATTAGAGGATAGAGCAAAACAAACACCGGTCATGAATTAGAGTCTAAAACGAGAATTTTTAAAGAGAAATGGCGGAGGATTTCTATATAAGAGAAGAGGAGCTTGAGTTTGTTGCCCAGCACTATTAGTGAGAGACTCCTGTACATCACGTCAGGGGTCACTCTTTTGCTGCAAGTCGACTTGTGAAGCTAGTTATTTGAGTCTATAAAGTTTTAAATATGTATATTTTTCTTACACAAATGCACCTTTATTAACCCCCTGGAGCCGTGTGGAGCAGTTATATATGATGGATAGATGCACTTTTATGCAGGGGCGTGTCTACGTGGTGGCCAGGGGGGGCACCGGCCCCCCCTGAAATTCGATTGGCCACCCCAGGTGCCCCTCCTATAAGATGTCTTGCGATTGGTTCATTTTACAGCCAATCAGTTTATAGACTCTACTGAAGTTCGCGATTCAAAGAAGTGTAGCGCCAGAGAAACAACTGTCGTCAACGTCGCGGACTTGGACTTTTCCTTTATCAAGTGTGGGGAAGTCAAGACACCAAACAAAGAGCTGGTAGGTCAGAGTCCTGCACGGGTCCATTTTTGGAGACCTGCCCCCGCCCGTACCCGCAAAGTTCAGCACCAGATCCGACCCGTCACCCGTGATAATATCAAAATAAAATCCGCACCCGCCCAGACCCGTTAATATTTGGCCCGTTACCCGATCCGTGCCCGCGATAAATCACACACGCTAAAATCATTCCAATTAAAGTGTTTTATTTTTTATCTTGCACCTCTCTCTCACAACATCACAACAGCGTCATGAATGGGCTATGAAACAGGCTAAAGTGCGCTTTGTTTTGCGCCATTCAAGTAGCCTACGAACCCAAATAGGCTATGGAAACTGATAACTATAGCTACGCAAATAGACCTGTTAATGAAGAAAGAAAAAAAAACAACAACACGAGAAAAAAAAAACTGAGCCTGTCGCTCACAAACAGTATATTATAGGCTAAAGCCTATAGGCCTATGCATATACTTTCCCTTAAGGTTAATGTGCAGGAAAAGGATCTCGTCCACAGTCCCAGGTTTAAGTTGCGTTCTCCGTTCTTGGATTACAAAGCCAGCTGTGGAAAAGTCTCTCTCACTCGCAGCGACTGATGCTGGGATGGAGAGAACATTCCGCGCAATCATTGCCCGGTTGGGAAATGTGTTCGCATGCTCTTTCCACCACAACAAAACATCGAAAGGAATCCCTTGAGTGGCTTGAACTCGATGTATGCAGAGACCGGGACGCGGGCTTCGCTACGTCTGACAAACAATCAACTGTTGAAACCAAACGAACTCTGGGCTACGGGAAGCATCAACAAAAGTCTCACTGTCGCAGTGGTGGTGAGGTGATGGGTCAAATGTCATATCGTTTTTTCATATGTGTAATGGTAATTTAGACATACAAATATTGCACATATTTTTCATCCGCTCTACTACCCGCCCGCAAGGAGTTAATTATCCGCCTGCATCCCCGCCCGTGAATTTTAGGAATGTCACAATCCACCCGTTTTAGTCACTTTTATGCGGGTACCCCCGGGTACCCGACCCGTTGCAGGACTCTGTGGTAGGTAACCTTTATGTATGGTTTAATATGTTTGTATGGTTTTCTCAGACTCAGATCAATGTTTTTACCCCGTCAGGCTCTGCTCGCGTTGGTCGTGGTTGATGTGGTCAATGTTCAGTCAACGTTTAATAAAATAGAAATAAAAGTAAAATACGCTGGGCGCTATGTAAGGTATAATGTATAGCGAGGCGGTTGTTATAGCGAATACAACACCGACAGGCGAAGCGGAGGGATCTTAAATCAGCCTGAAGGGGTTGTATTCGCTATAACAACCGCCTCGCTATACATTATCCCGCTTATTACATGGCAACCTACCAAATAAATCAATAATTTGACACAAAATATTGATTTAAAAAGGAGTTTATTGATTTAAAAACGATTTGTATTGCTTCCGCTAAAGAAAATAGTCTGTTTCGTCTCTGCGGTTAGAATCCATAGCAACGCGCTGTTTTTCATGCCAACGGTCTGTTATACTAAGCAGCGCATTCTACATTCGAATTCAACCAAGCCATGTAATAACAAACAATAAACACTGTCATGGTGATTTGCATATTTTGTATCAGTTTATTTTGTGACAGTGACCACATAGCAAGATTGCACCAAATGACAATATGCACAGAATGTTCCAAAAAAAAAAAAAAAAAAAATAATAATAATAACAATTGTCTGGTGACACGTTACTTGTTAATGCATGACAGTAAGTCAGTTAGATAGATAGTCAGTTAAATTGTCAGGCCTAACTTAGTCAATTTGCCAAATTTGAAAATTGTTTTGTTGAGATTGTGAATAACACATAAGTGTTTCTTTTGAAGGCAGGGAAGAGAGCAGTGCCAAGCCATGAAAAGAAGTAAGGATATAGTGAGTTTCTTTCAAAGAAAAAAAAACAAAACAAGTGTAGTAGAGGCAGAAGCAACTGAAGAAAATGTTACTCATCACTAAGAAGAAAATGTCAGGCAGCAAGAAACAGTCACTGTAACAGAATCCGCCAGCAAGGAATCAACAGGCCAGACAGACAGTGATGCCAGTGGACCCAGCCGACAGCAGTGGCCTTCATTTTCCTCTGTGCTTCCTGCAACTTCAAGTATGTGAAGTGTAGAGGGAATTGTAGGGATATTTGAGAAATATTACATTTCATTTGTATGAAGCAAACTAAAACGGTAGTAATCATTGCATGTACATTAATTTGCCCTAAAAATACCATGAGTGTATTTATTCTGCTATAGTACTCACAGAGCTTGTTTTTTTTTTTCTCATTGATGCAATATTTACTTGTGACATTTCATCATTTCTCAGGATCAACGTTTGGTGGGGATAAACAAGCACCTTCATCCCCAATAGAATGCAAAGGTATGTACAGTTGTAGTTAAGACCTGAAAGTTCTAAACTAAATGAATCAAAAATGTGCTTTATTACTACATTTGTTTAACTTTATTCAAGTTTTAAAAAATTATAAAATCAATAGGATTTACGTAATATACTGTAGAATTTAGCTTTTTTTTGGTCACTGGCGGCCACCCCGTTTGGAGGCAGTGCCCCAGCATGGCCCCCCCACTGAAAATGCTCTAGACACGCCCCTGCTTTTATGGACTTCAAAAACGACACCAGGGGTGATTCTAGCTGTGGCGAGGAGGGCGTGGTTTCGCGAGGTCTGCACGGACGGAGAGAGTGAGGAGACGAGCGGTAAGAAAGTAGGCCAAGTGCATAAAGATAAACACCTGTGTCTGATTGCAGTGATTGGCGCGGAGAGACCGGATAAAGCCGCTCCCCAAACAGGAAAGGAGGAGAGACACAGACTGGGCACTCGTGGCTGGAGAGCGGAGCTGAGAGAGAATACTGAGAACAAGTTATATTGATTGAGTTTGAGAGCGCTGTGTGCGCGACTTTATTTGTACCCGAAAAGAGTTTGAATAAACCACGAGTGCCCAGTCTGTGTCTCTCCTCCTTTCCTGTTTGGGGAGCGGCTTTATCCGGTCTCTCCTCGCCAATCACTGCAATCAGACACAGGTGTTTATCTTTATGTACTTGACCTACTTTCTTACCGTCTCCTCACTCTCTCGCCACACTAGGATTTTCATTTTAGGGGGGCTCAGCCCCCAGTGAGGGTATGAAAAAAAAGAGGTAAGTTTAGGGTCCAATTCTCACTATTAACTAGTAGCTTATTAGCATGCATATAAGGATATTGGCTGTTTATTATTACTTATAAAGCAAATATTAATGCCTTGTTCTGCATGACCAAATTGTACATCCCATAATCATACGATGTAGGCAGGTTTATAATCAGAGATCAAAAATGTGAGGTAGTTAGGGGGGGGGGGGGGGGTTCGGGGCATGCTCCCCCGAGAAAATATTGATTTCCATGATCTACATATGTGCATTTTAAGATGTTCTGAACGCCAAAAAATGAGATAACAATAGCTTGAAAACCATGTCAGTGGGCAGATATAACTGATACAGTTTTTCCATTTTCGTCAGTGAAGACAGTAAACATATGTTTAGCTGATATTTATATGTTTTATGAATAATTTGTTAATTTTACTGATGGCTACCAGGAAAGCTAGGTAACTAAATGTATTAAATTAATTCACAATATGCACACATTCATTAGGCTACTAATCTTGTGCCCAACACAGGCTGAAAAAAGCTGAGCTTCTTTATTTACTGAATGCTGCCTACAAATGGAATAATATTTATTTACAATATGCACACATTCATTACTATTAATCTTATGCCTAATCTGAAGACAACGGCTTTGTTAATATTTCTTGTTTGCTAAATGACATAGGCCTATTTCAATTCAAAATGGCGAAATTAGATACGTTTATTAATTTGCCTGAATATTTTTGTCATTTGTTTAACATTTCTGACTTAACCTGTTAACTGTCACCCCCCCCTTTTTGATAATATACATGAAAATGCACTATCCAAACTTAAATGGTTGCAATTCAAGAATGCTTTGGAATATAGACATACATTTGGTCTCATTAGAAGACAGTCAGCAGATTATAGCTAAAAAAAAAAGTATGAAAAAGTTATGAAAGTTTAAATTTACTGTAAATCAAATGTACTGTACTAAATATTTTATATAAAATATAAAATAAAAATCTTCAAAATAATTTGTACTCTAACCAATTTGTGTTCCGAATTTGAAGTTGATATCACAAAAATTGAAGTCCCCATGAGATTTTGTTTAGGCGCTGTACCACAAATAGCCACCGGGTGTCATTGAAATTCCATTGATTTTTTTATGCAATCTCCTGTAACAAATGTATATATTTTTGTCCAAATATCACAAAACAGTTGACAGATATAGAACCGTGAGACTCAGACCTTTCCGACAATGTGTGTTTTGTCAAGATTAGAAAAGGGTTTTATTATAAAGTTTTTAAAATAAATGCTGTAATATGAAACATGATGACGCCCACTAGGGCAGGAGCCTCTAGAAGAATTTAGAGTACCGTCTCCATGGTAACGCAAAATCCGATTTCAAAACCGTCATTTTCATCAACAGGATGAATCTAGAGTTCGTAAGCTTTCGAATGATATATAGTTTGTCAACATTAGATCAGGATAAATATAGGATATAATTGTTTTAAACATGGAGTGGCAAATGGGCCTACCGGTGGGCCAGTGACCGTTAAAGAAGCAGCTGTCAAATATGAAATGTTTAGTTTAGCTACTTACATACAGTATCTCGTACTTGACGTCGAGTCGTGCTGCTAAAATTAGCGTTCAGCCTCAGCAGATTCTGTGCGTACATAAAGCCCGCCTACTCTGATTTGATTGGTTTGCTCAAATATTTTGACATTGTCGAGCAGTGACAGACCAATGAGGCTCAGATCAACGCACACACCTCTGAACATTTATTTAAAGACGGGGCGAAGCCACCCGCCAGTTTCATTTGTTATAAAGGTTATTCACACATTCTTTAGGGGGGCTGGGCAGAAGTTTAGGGGCCTAAAGAGGGCCTAGTGACGCCCATGAATGACACAACAATTCACTGCCATTATAATGCTTGGAAGAGCCAATACTTTTTTAATATAACTCTGATTGTGTTTGTCTGAAAGAAGAATGTCATATAGACCTAAGGGTGACTTGAGGGTGAGTAAATCATGGGCTAATTTTTTTTTTTAAATAATGCAATAAACATTAAATAAACAACATAAAATAACTTAAATGTAAAGTGTCACAAAGGGAATTACAGGTATGTCAGTTTACACTTTTTTCACTGTACATTATGTCTGCTCATTTCAAATCTGTACATTTAAAATGATTTTACTATAATATTACATAAAATGTCCAATTTGATCTATTCCAGCTTCTCACTGTAAATATTAAGGGAACTTGCTGTTCACCAAGTAACAGGTTTGTATTATAGTATGTTTACATTATTTACTGTTAAAATCACAGTTTTATATAGTGTACACATGTTAAAGGTGCACTATGTAACATTTTTTCAGTAAAATATCCCAAAACCACTAGGCCAGTGTTATATATTTGGTTAAGTTGAGTACTTTCAATATCCCAAATTGTTTCCAACTATTTGTAAATCGTGAGAAATTTGCTATTTTACCTGAGGAACCGGGACGTGTGAGGGAGTCGCCTGTGAATTGCGTCACATCTGCGTTCCCCTCGGTTTCCAGTTTTATTCTGCAGAAACGCTTTACTCTCACTGCAGTGTGAACAAGTGTCATAGCAGCCGGCAAGCGAACGCACAGAGTAACGTCATAACATCATGTTCAACACACTCAGATGTGTCTAATCAGTCCCTCCAGAATAACGTGATTATGCGATCGCGTGATTTAACGCATAATCAGCCAAAGTCTGCATATTTATGCGGGGGCCGCATTTTTTCAAATACGCCGCACTTTCTCCGCATAAATTGCCTATTTCCGTGTGCAAAATATGCGGGGCTAGCATGATTTCATAATCCCCGCATTTTCGTCGCAAAAAATGTCATATATATATTAGCAGAAAGTTGAAAAATGTTCGTTTACTTCACACAAGAGCCGCCATTTCCGCCTATTGCCATGGGAACGTTTTGAAGTGACGTAATTACCCGACGTGGACATCATCGAAAAGCTGCAAACCCCGTGGTGAAACCATAGATATTGGTGAAACCATGATGAAGCGCAAACTCCCATTTGCCAACAAAAAAAACAGCAAAAGACAGCGCAAAGCAGTTTCCCGGTGTGTTGACCGATTTCAAAACACAGCATCATGAAGCTTCGAAGCGTTATGAATCAGTGAGTCGATTCAGCGGTTCAGAGTGTTATGAATCAATGAGTCGATTCAGCGGTTCAGAGTGTTATGAATCAATGAGTCGATTCAGCGGTTCGGATCGCCAAAGTCACGTATTTCAGCAGTTTGACACGCGATCCGAATCATGAATGGACTCGCTGATTCATAGCATCATGATGCAGTGTTTTGAAATCGGTCATCACTATATAAGTTGTTATTTAGAGACGAACGGAGGTCTGACGGGTGTCCAACGACATGAGGGGACGTCATTAATGACAGAATTAAAATTTTGGGGTGAACTAACCCTTTAAGAGATTGCACTTTGTGCATTGGAAGCACTCAAATGTCTGTTTTGTAAAGCTACCTCTGTAAAACAGGAAGTTATTTATTCATTTTTCAAGTTGTAGCATATTCCTTTTGTAAAGCTACAGAACTTGTTTGACTCAATGTTTTGTAAATTTGAGCCATGTGTTTATTAAGGTCTTCAATAAAACAAGATGAGAACTTAAATATTCCCAGCACTTTCTGTGATGTAGTGCTTTTTTCGCTTTTTCATCAAACCGCAGTTTTTGCAAGTTCCCGCAATTTCATCGCATAAAATTGCATAAATATCCCGCATTTTTCATCGCATTTTTTAAGAAAACATGCCGCATAATCAAGGATTTTTGCCCGCAACAATCACAAAAAAAAGCCGCATTTTTCTGGAAGGACTGTCTAATATGATAAGCAGAGCTGCGTTACCTCATACTCATGACTGGAAAAGCAGAAATGGTGCGGACGACTGTGGCATAATAAAAGTTCCGCTGCTCGCAAGGCATGTGTTGCGTTCATCTTATTAACAATCGCTCCAGCTCCACAACACTCGCTCCTGCTCTGCTTCAGACTACAGTAACGTTAATAATCACATCCATCAACATGATTTCTGCCCGAGTCCTATCCCGATTCTTTCCCGCCGGCTGTGAGGTGAAGACCACATGTCCCAAGATTCTGCGCTCAAACGTGACGTCATCAAACTACACCTTTGTTTTGAAAAAGTGACCTCTAGCGGACGGAAAAGTTACATAGTGCAGCTTTAACATGCAGTGACTGACATTTGTGGATCATCTAATTATCTTCAATTTGACTTCAATTTGACTAAAACATAACATTTTAATTGTAATACAATGTAGATATTTCTGATGAAGCAATAAATGCTGTGGGGCTAAAACAAAGAAATATACTTAGATGTTGAAAAAAATAACTTTAGCATGATGAAATCCTCCCTTTGGCCATTGCGTGAGACAACAAAGCAGAGAGAAATGTATTCAGCCGACCTGACCATCTAAAGCTCACTGATGCCCACTATGCACTCTGTTTGATCAATATTAAAGTCCCTGTTAGTTTTTTTGCATCATGCATGTTGAAAGCATGGACAATATAACCTCCATATTACACAATAAATATAAATTATTCTCTTGTATAAATACTTTTAATGGTCAGGTATGCATGATTGGCAGCACATATATTAAACACATTTGTATTTGTTTCTAAAAATAAATACATTTTATAAGATTTGCAATAAAAATCCATTAAAAAATGCACTCCTAGAGCGGAGTTGAGTCAAAAAAATGTAACCGGTCTTCACGAATTAGCTAATTCACAGTCTCCGTAATGCACTGCTATAGGAGAAAGCATTTTACCATTGAAAGAATCCCCACTTCACAGTTTTAAGCTTCTTAATCTTTCCCTCTTATTTATTCTGCTTGTGTTGCAGTCAGCTTTAAAAATGCAGTGAGAATGCTTAGATATTCATCATGGCAACAGTAATATGTTTCCACATTATTAATTTCCCATAAGGGTGACCCTGGAATGGGTGAGTTACAGAGATCGCAGCCCTGTCCCCTTGAGATATCCACACACCTCATGTTGCTTGAAGGGAACTGTCTGTGTAATTAGTTTGTATTTGCTTTGAATGAAAACGGACGGTTAATATTTTGAAGACAGAAGCTTTCCTAAGGACCGATCACAGCAAAAATGATAACTTTAAAGATAATATTAGCGTTCACACCAGCAGACGATATGGTTTGGTTTATTCTAGACGACCTGCAGTTTTGTTGTCTGTCGCTTTAAATGCTCCAGAGCACGACATGGATTCTGATTGGCTGTCAATGTTTTTTTTATCGTTCATCAGCTGGAAAAAGAAAATGATCATAATCGTTATAGTTGTGCTTTGTATTCTTTGTTATTCTTTATATTTAGAATGACTTTTAGAACTATGTATTTATTGTTATTGTTATAGTTTTGTATACATTTTTTATCATCCATAAATTCTTTAGTAGTAAATCTCAATATAGTGGTGGCCAGCAGTGATGTCCGGAGGGGATATTTGTTTTTAACAACCCTACAAAATCGATAAAACCACCTAAATATGAGGGGGAAATTTGTTTTTTTTTTTAAATATTTTAAATATGATTGAATAACTTGGTGAAGGTATTTATCGGACAAAATTATTTGGCAAAAAAGGCAAACTACAGCTACAGGTTTTATTTTACTATGCAAAAAATGCATCTAAAAACAATAAGCTCACGTGTTATTAATATTCCATTGGCTGGTTTTTGCAGGTGTTCATAATTTCTTTGTATGACAGCTTGGACAAAAAAAAAAAATGGTTATCATCAGAAATAAAACAATTGACTGCAAACACAACTCTGCAATATGCTCTAACAAGCTTTTAATAATATTTGAATAAAAGGTGAAGATGTCATTTTCATTGTACATGGATGAGATGTCAAGTCAGCTAAACTTGTCATTTTGCATGATGGAAACACATTTTGCCTAAAATAAAATGCATAGAATATACAGATCTTATTCATTATAATACTAAATATAATTAAAATATGTTCTGAGGTTTGCAGTTCCCCTGCCGAGGACCAACGAGATAGCACAGATCGGTAGATACATTTTGTTGCATTTTATTTCTGAAATGTTTGTTAAAGGTGCAGTGTGTGAATTGTAGCGGAATCTAGTGGTGAGGTTGTGAATTGCATCCCCCAACGCTCACCCCCTCCCTTTCGTAGTACATAGAGAAGCTACGGTGGCCGACACAGGACAAAAATGCTGTTGGAGAGAGCAGAGAGTGACTAGCGCTATGTAGAGAAGTTTGTCCGTTTAGGGCTTCTGTAGAAACATGGTGGCACAAAATGGCGACTTCACTGTAAGGGGACCCGCGGTGTGTGTAGATAGAAATGGCTCATTCTAATAAAACATAACTGTACATTAAGTAAGTTCTTTATACTCCACTGAAAACATAGTTATGTATATTATATTGCATTTCTGTCAATAGATCCTCATAAATACTACACACTGCACCTTGAAGCAATAGGTGATGTTGTGCATGAATCATAGACTGTAAAAAAATATGGACGTAGTGTCCGTGACGTCACCCATAGGATTCTGAAGAGCAGTTTTGAAGCGTAAAGTAGGGTCGAGCTGGCCGTTGCCATCTTGCCAGCGCGTCATCGCGCATCACTCCCAGATAATAGAAAATGGGCAAAAAGGCAGGACATGGGCGGAGCTGAAGTGACGTGATGACTAATGGTGCATTCACACCGCCGACGGCGAGAGTGTCAAAGTGGCCGGAAGTCATTCATTTTCAATGGGAGCCCGGCGGCGAGCTCCGGCGAAAGTGGCGCGGCGCGTCTTGGACGATTTGGGCGTCGAGGAGAGTTGGAATCAGGTCAACTTTATGGTAATGAGCTATGATGCGGTTCAGCGGCAACCAATGGGACTATAGAAGTGCTCCGCTTGAGAGGATTCCAGAGAATGCAGTGCTGTAAACCTTGGGTACCGACCACATTAGTTCCCCAGCAAAATAGAGGAGAGGTTGATCATTGCTGGTGTGGCGGGTTTGATAAGAAGACACGCAACATTATTTATACACCACACAAATGGCTTTTAATTGGTTTATTTCGTTAGCAAACATGTAACTGTAATTGTTAAGTTCTTTCCATCAATCTGTTTTTTTTTACTTTCACATTTAAATGATTTCATGAGGTTATAGTATACGGTTATACCCTACCTGTGGTCAGTCTGCACAAACGCCAATCAACATGATTGTTTGCTTTGCAGCCCCTTTAAATGCAGTTTTAAAAAAGACCAAGCATTCGATCTACGTCAGAGCGGCAGCGCGTCCACAAATCTTTCTACAGCGTCGATGGCAGGGCGGCCAGAGCGAAGTTTGACGCTCTCGCCGGCGGCGGTGTGAACGCACAGTAACAGACAGCAGATAAATGGCTATCCACCTGTCACTCAAAGTGGCCACGCCCTTAATTATGCAGGACTTTAAGGCTTTATATAATGTAAACGAATGAGTTATAAAAACATTCACCCCCCTCACAGTTGTCATGAAGGGCAAAATTAGCCGTATAGACCAAAACCACAATTTGTCCCAGACTGAAAACATGTTTATTCTGCTGTAAAGTTGGGCATTTTAACATGAGCTGAATGAGATTCTGCTCCTTCTGGAGCCTGTCTCTAGTGGCCAGTCGGTGAATTGCAGTTTATGTCACTTCCGTATCGGCTTCAACAGAAACTGCGTGAGGTTGCCGCTTGGCATGAATATAAAATACGCAGCATTTAGAACAGCATTAGACAAAAATAAAGTTTGTATTGTGTATTGTACAGGGTTTAAGTTAATCTGGAAATATTAACCATGCATATACAATAAAAATAATGAACTAGCATAAATCTTGACATTGTCCTGGGTTAAATAACCCCACAGTTGGTTACAAAACCCACATTGTGTCACTTTCAACGCAGTGTTTTGTAGAGCGTTTTGTCTTGTTTCTGTGCTGTGGGTGCATCCAGTGTGTAATGAAGGAACTGATCACTCTGTGCACACACCGTCTCGTACACCGCTGAGAGCGCCTGTGCAATTATTGCTTCCCATTTCTGCCAGCTGCACTGGTGTAGAGACAAACTTTTCAAAGCCACTTGGACATTCAGATTAGGGAAGAATGTAGCACGAGGGCTGCTGGAGCTGGGAGGTTTTGACTCGCATTGCTCTGTTCTTATTTTCAGTGTTGTTTCCTGCTGCACACACTATTCACCCGGCAAAAGTGTCCAGATCATGACGTATTTCCAGCGGATCTTCAAAGTATAAATCCAATATGCAATTCCGCAACATCGTATTATTATCGCAACTCATATTGACTTCTACTTTTCTTTTTTTCAATTTCAAAAAATATAAGGTGACAAATTATCGAACACTGAGTTCCAAGAGGACAATTCTCCACGGTTCACCCATAATGTTGAATGACATCTAGAGAATTAAACCATCACAAAAGAACCAAATGAAAAAAGTTTTGGAACAATGTGTTGATGAGTCAATGACATGCCGTCTCCAAAGAGATCCACAGGTGACGTCAATAATGCGAGAGTGACAAGCAACACAAAGAGGCATTTTAATCCCAGCCTTTCTTCAGTCTCTCTTCTCATCACATATCAATGCTCTGCTCTCATATGCATGTGCACCTGGATTGTGCGGCATTCACAACTTAACTAAAAATGATGTGTGTATGTATACATGTAAGGAGTAATTGACGATGGGCCATTGAATTTAGGGATGCACTGATATAAAAAATATTTGGCCGATACTGATAACCGATAGGATGGGGATCAGCACCTCCAAATCCGAGGCCATGGTCCTCAGTCGTAAAAAGGGTGGCTTGCCCACTTCAGGTTGGTGGAGAGTTCCTGCCTCAAGTGGAGGAGTTCAAGTATCTAGGGGTCTTGTTCACGAGTGAGGGGAGGATGGAACGGGAGATTGACAGACGAATCGGTGCAGCTTCTGCAGTAATGCGGTCGATGTACCGGTCTGTCGTGGTGAAGAAAGAGCTAAGCTCTAAGGCGAAGCTCTCGATTTACCAGTCAATCTACGTTCCTACTCTCACCTATGGTCCTGAGCTTTGGGTCATGACCGAAAGGACAAGATCCAGGATACAGGCGGCCAAAATGAGCTTTCTCCGCAGGGTGGCTGGGCGCTCCCTTAGAGATAGGGTGAGAAGCTCAGTCACTCGGGAGGAACTCGGAGTAGAGCCGCTGCTCCTCCACATCGAGAGGGGACAACTGAGGTGGCTCGGGCATCTGTTCCGGATGCCTCCTGAACCCCTTCCCGGGAAGGTGTTTCGGGCATGCCCAACCGGGAGGAGGCCCCGGGGAAGACCAAGGACACGCTGGAGGGACTATGTCTCCCGGCTGGCCTGGGAACGCCTCGGTGTCCCCCCGGAAGAACTAGAGGAAGTGTCTAGGGAGAGGGAAGTCTGGGCATCTCTGCTTAGACTGCTGCCCCCGCGACCCGGCCCCTGGATAAAGCAGAAGAAGATGGATGGATGGATGGATGATAACCGATAATTCTTTATATTTCAAAGCCGATAACCGATATGTATGCAGATAAATCTAAATAAATCCAAATTTGTATATAATTTTTGAGAGCCTGATTACAAAAACAAAAGTCTCACCATTAAAGGAACACGCTGACTTTTTGGGACTTTAGCTTATTCACCGTATCACCGAGTTAGATAAATCCATACATACCTCATCTCCGTGCTTAACTCTGTCTGACGCACCCACCGCTAGCCTAGCTTAGCACAAAGACTGGAGGTAAATGGCTCCAGCTAGCCTATTGCTCAATAAGTGACAAAATAACTCCAACATTTTCCTATTTACATGTTGCGATGTGTATAGTTACATCATGTACTAACGCCCGTTTCACACATACTCCGTCTGCAGTGCGTATGCGGTGCGTATTTTTTTCCGTACCCATGTTAACGGATTACAGCTTTCACACTGCGCGCGGATGCTGTCCGTCAGTCCGTTCCAGGTGCGGTGCGTCTGCAGCAGTCCGGCGATCGTTTCCGTACCGAGTCTATTTTTTGCTGTGCTGCACTGCGGAATTAAAGTGACAGCACATTGTTCGCTTTAAAATAAACATGTACTGACACGAAAATCTAGTAATTTTACCACAGATGTATGTAATTTAAAATATACTCTGTTTCAAAGTCAACACATGGCTTTTTTTCTCGGGTAAAGCAAGGAAACAACACCTTACCTGGCATTTAGGTTAAAAATTTAAATAATGGAGAGCACGTAACGTTATGTTCCTGGAGGTGGAAAAACAAAGGTCTTTATGACCTGCTTTTAAAAGGGTTTAAAAACGAAAGAAAAGACGAGAGTCGGCTGTTTCTATTGTAAGTTTCTAATTTAAAATGTTTATAGGCTATAAGTTATATTTCAATGTTTTGCCACTTGTGTGAGCTAAAGTATAGGCTATATAAAGTTATATAGGCTATATAAATATAAAGTAATGAATTGAATAAAACGTTGTTTAAATGTACTACGTTAAAACGTGACATCTATGAAAGTGTAAACAAAGAGAATTGCAATTCTGACAAGCCATGTTCAGTAACAACTTTTGGATTTGAAATAAAAATAATAATGAATAAATGCTGTGTTTGTGGTATACAACCGCGGATCAGTTGCGCGCTGCAAACGCAGCATATATGAAAGAACAACAGCGCGTGCTGCTCCTGCACCGCATACGCACCGCAACACGCACCGCATACGCACTGCAGACGGAGTATGTGTGAAACGGGCGTAAGACTGACGGAAAATGAAAGGTTATGATTTTCTAGACTGATATGGCTGGGAACTATACTCTCATTCCTGCATAATAATCAAGGAGCTTTGAGCCGTACCATGAGGGCAGTGGCGCAATGATATTACGCAACACCCTAGGTTAACTTCCGTCAACATAACCAACGTGACAATCTGCTTACACAGAGAGTGTGCTGGGGACTATTTTCAGGCGCTGCGTAATATCATTGCGCCGCTGCACCCATGGTTTTATTATATTTGATCATTAATATGATCATTATGCAGGAATGAGAGTATAGTTCCTAGAATATTAGTCTAGAAAATTGCAATGTTTCATTTTCCGTCGGTCTTAGTACACTAAGTGTACTTAGTTTTACTCCCAGTAAATACAGTGAATAAGTCCCAAAAAGTCAGTGTGTTCCTTTAAAAGCCATGTCCCAAACACACAATTATGATGTTCTCATTATAATTTTATGTAGCTGATATGACACATGTTGCAATCCAATCATATTTCAAGCAATTCAAAACCATCATGACAAACAGTGCGCATCTAAAGTATCTCAGAGGAGGGGAATAATCCATTATTTAAGATATCGGCTAAATCTTCTTATCAGGCCGATAACGATAACACTAAAATTTAACATATATTGGCCGATACTTACATATATTGTTTGAACATAAAAGGCTGAACAGTTTCATTGCGCGTCTGCTTGAGGTAATCAGAGCTGCTAACTGGAGTTCTTGCAGCTCCGCCCCATGAGCAGCAGCTCATTTGCATTTAAAGGGACACATGTTTTTGCTCAGCCTCAAAAAGTGACCATTTCAACATGCTATAAAAAATGATCTGTGGGGTATTTTGAGCTAAAACTTCACATACACACTCTGCAGGACATCAGAGACTCATTTTACATCTTGTAAAAAGGGGCATTTAAATCTTGTTGAAAGAATTTTACTCAAATCTAAAAAAATATGGTGGCTGATATATCTTGCATCCCTAATTGAATTATTAGGAAATAATACACAAATATAATAAAACTCAATAGTTTTTCAGTAGCTATATTTATTTGGCAATTACGTTTATGTTTATAAAGTTAACAGAAAAATGTGATGGGCATGTTTGTATGTTTTGCATGAGCTATATGGCTAATTAACTTCTGTTTTGATGGCTGTGTTAATTAACTTGACATGATTGTACTTAGTATTATATCTGCCTAATTGGCTGAGAAAAATATTCTCAATATCAGGGAATTCATATGCATATGTAGGCAAAAAAAGAAAACGTGTTGGAGATAATGAGATTCCTCTCTTGTGCGACTATATTGAATTTATTGAATTACAATCTAATATATATTTCTCTTACTGTCAGTCAAATGTAATCATCTTTAAATTGATTTAATCAAATTTAATCATCAAATTGAATCATCAAATTGAATCATCAAATTGAATCATCAAATTTAAACATCTTGCATGCTGTTGGCAGAAATGTGGATGGATGGATGGATGGATGGATGGGTGGATGGATGGAAGTAGATGGATGGATGGATGGATGGATGGATGGATGGATGGATGGATGGATGGATGGATGGAAGTAGATGGAAGTAGATGGGATGGGTGGGTGGGTGGATGCATAAATAGATGGTTGGATGGAACAATAGATACATGAATGGATGGAACAATAGATGGATGGATGGACGTATGGATGAATGGATGGAACAATAGATGGATGGATGGATGGATGGATGGATGGATGGATGGATGGATGGATGGATGGATGGACAGACGTATGGATGGATTGATGGAACAATAGACATATGGATGGATGGATGGATGGATGGATGGATGGATGGATGATTGATGGATGGATGCAACAATAGATGGTTGGATGGATGTATGGGTGAATGGATTGATGGATGAAACAATAGATGGATAGATGGAACAATAGATGGAACAATGGATGGACGGATCAATAGATGGATGGATGGAACAATAGATGCATGAATGGATGGAACAATAGATGGAACAATGGACGGATGGACGTGTGGATGGATCGACAGAACAATAGACATATGGATGGATGGATTGATGGATGGATGCAACAATATATGGTTGGATGGATGGATGGATGGATGAATGAATGGATGGATAAAACAATAGATGGATGGATGGATTTATGGATGATGGATGGATGGAACAATAGATGGAACAATGGATGGATGGATCAATAGATGGATGGATGGAACAATAGATGCATGAATGGATGGAACAATAAATGGATGGATGGATGGAACAATAGACATGGATGGATGGATGGATGGATGGATGGATGGATGATACAATAGATGGCTGGATGGATGTATGGATGAATGGATTGATGGATGAAACAATAGATGGATGGATGGAACAATAGATGGAACAATGGATGGACGGATCAATAGATGGATGGATGGAACAATAGGTGCATGAATGGATGGAACAATGGATGGATGGAAGTGTGGATGGACGTATGGATGGATAGACAGAACAATAGACATATGGATGGATGGATTGATGGATGGATGGATGCAACAATAGATGATGGATGGATGGATGAAACAATAGATGGATGGATGGATGGATGGATGGATGGATGGATGGATGGATGGATGGATGGATGGATGGATGATGAATGGATGGATGGATGGATGGATGGATGGATGGAACAGTAAATGGAACAATAGATGGATGGATGGATGGATGGATGGATGGAACAATAGACAGATGGATGGATGAATGGAACAATGGACGTATGGGTGGATGGAACAATATATGGAACAATGGAGGAATGGATCAATGGATGGATGGATGGATGGATGGATGGAACAATAGATGTATGAATGGCTGGATGGATGTCAGTAATTAAAATTCATGAATCAAAAAATGTGCCAATACTTAAATCTTGTTTAAAGACGGTTACTCACAATATTAAACAATATTACAACACAAACGACTATCCTGCCTTTATACCCTCTATCTCTCTTTATATTCATCTCACAAGCACCAAACAAACATCACTATAAGCCACATGATCTCAAACTGCAACAATTCCTACAATAGCCACCCAGATATTCAGCTCATGTAGTGCCATCTCTCCCTGCATCAGCTGTGCAGTGTTTAAAAAGCCCCGGTGCTGTTAGGGTCCCTTCTGCCACTCTGCTTTGGAATTACTGATATCAGGTGCATATTCATTTCAGCTACAGAATGAAGGGAGGAGAGATGGAGTGATAACGGCGAGGAAGTGGGAAGGAGAGGTAGAGATATGAGCAGAAGTGAATATGTGCATTCTAATGAAGCACACAGTAAAAGGGTTCACATCCAGAGAGGTTGACATTTCCTTGACCTTCAGTCCTGGAAGCAGCAGCTGACTGAAATCAAGAGGAAGAAGAGAGTGCTAATGAGGATGACACCAAGAGAAATGGCTCCCATGGGCCACGTGCCAAACCTACAGCACACGCCCCTCAACCTCGTGACAGAGTCTGAGGCAGGACACTGATGCACGGCAGCATGTGGAGATGTGATCGATGTGAAGACCTGGATACTCAAAGGGTGAGCGCTTTATTTGAACTCGTATCAATAAAAGGGATTTGTCAAGATGGATTCGGATTTCTGGTCAAGACTTCTTCTGTTTGACCCCTGGTTAGCACGGGCCAGTTAGCCCCTGCTGGTAGATGCTGAAACTACACTATTATACAGGCAAAAATTATATTTTTCTAATGCCAGGCACTCAAAAGTAACTGTGCATTATGATAATAATAATTATTATTTGAGAGCAATGCCTATTTCTTTCTTAAAAGTGTAAAAGAGGAATCACATTTAGTCTCATTACTGTCGGCGGCCATTGACGTCACAGCACAGGAGTGTCAGGGTATTTTTGTGGAGCCACTAACCAATCAGTGTCATCAGGATGTCATTTTCCTCTGAATAATTAGCCACATGGCATTTACATCTCAGGTGACTGGCTCTCCAAAAAAGCGAGTAGAGATGAAGCAGAGATGGCAACATGCTGGTCATGTACTTCTGGGATGAATGTGAATGTTAACGGACAGCTTTCAAAAGGGTTTTATAGACCTCCAAGGTTCTAAGAATGATGTGAACAGCTTTAAGCCTGGCTCATGAATATTAATCAGGTGATGGAACATTCCCCCTGTAGATGTAACTGATTCACTGGAAAGCGGGTGGATGGATGGATGGATGGATGGAATGATGGAACAATGGATGGATGATGGACCGACGGACGGACGGAATGATAGATGGATAGTTGGATGGAACGATAGATGAATGGATGGAACAATGGATGGATGGAATGATAGATGGGTGGATGGGTGGATGGATGGACGGATGGATGGATGGATGGATGGAACGATAGATGGGTAGATGAAATGATAGATGGGTTGATGGATGGAACGATAGATGGGTGGATGGATGGATGGATGGATGGATGGATGGATGGATGGATGGATGGATGGATGGATGGATGGATGGATGGATGGATGGATGGATGGATGGATGGATGGATGGATGGATGGATGGATGGATGGATGGATGGATGGATGGAACGATAGATGGGTTGATGGATGGAACGACAGACAGATAGATATATATATAGATAGATGAATGGATGGAATGATAGATGGGTGAAAATATGGAATGATGGATGGATGGAACGATAGATGGGTAGATGGAACGATGGATGGGTTGATGGATGGGTTGATGGATGGGTGGATGGATGGATGGATGGATGGATGGATGGATGGATGGATGGATGGATGGATGGATGGATGGATGGATGGATGGATGGATGGATGGATGGATGGATGGATGGATGGATGGATGGATGGATGGATGGATGGATGGATGGATGGATGGATGGATGGATGGATGGATGGATGGATGGATGGATGGATGGATGGATGGATGGATGGATGGATGGATGGATGGATAGATAGATAGATAGATAGATAGAGATGATGGATGGATGGATGGATGGATGGATGGATGGATGGATGGAACGATAGATGGGTAGATGGAACGATAGATGGGTTGATTGATGGAACGATAGATAGATAGATAGATAGATAGATAGATAGATAGATAGATAGATAGATAGATAGATAGATAGATAGATAGATAGATAGATAGATAGATAGATAGATAGATAGATAGATAGATAGATAGATAGATAGATAGATAGATAGATAGATGGAGGATAGATAGAGAGGTTGTACCAGAAACCTCAGTGAAGTTGGGAACTTTGAAACATGTATTTGCCTACATCCCTCATTAAGCACATTTACATCACTACACATCATTGCAATGAACCTGAGATGACAAAATGTTGGTGCTCAGCCCTCCTGCAGTTCTCGCTTGATTTCCAGACGAACTGGATTGAACTAGCCTTTTTCAAACATAACATGGACACGAGTAAACTAACAGAAAACCATTTCTGTGTACAATTGAAATTAGGGTTATTGTTCAAATCAATTTGGTATTAAAAATACACACACCATCCCCTACACAAATACCTAACGTGCAGGCCACTCTACACAAAATGACTGATTTTGATTTGGAAATATGGCTCGCACTTGCCGAGCAGAAAACTAAATATGTCATGTGCCAAATAGACTCTGGCCTTCAGGCCTCTAGCTGTCAGTTTTCATTAGTTTTATCATCTATTATTCACTCTGTTGTATGAAAATACATATTATCAGAGGTCTGAAGCAGGGACCATCATTGCTACTAGTCTAATGGAATATGGCTGTTATTAGTTATCAGTGTATTTTACTTCCTTAAGTAGAGAAAAAAATGTTCTTTGAACTACAAACGAACTACAAACGCATGGACCGTTCAAAGCAATTACACATTTATATCCAGTTTAAAACAAGACATAAACAACACAACAGCCTAAAAAAAAGAACTTTCTGGAGTCTGTGGTGAAAATGGAATACAGACAGCGTCAAATACTACTGCTATTGTTTTGTCCTCGTATCCAATCCATCATCATTATGTGAGAAATAAAAGCAGTGTTTTGGAGAGGGAGAGAGATGGGAAACATTCCATTGCAATTCAGCTGAAAACATGAGCTGCTCTCCAAATTTTCCATTTACATCCACCCAGCGGACACGCATGTCTGACTCCAAGGATCAACAAATAAAGCCCATGTGGGCAAATCTAAGTCATCTCTTGGAGAGGCCCTGCAAGGCACACATGAAGCCACAGAGACACACATGTATGGATAATCATTTGTTTGCCTAAGTGCAACACAAGCTCGGCACGCACAAGTGTATTGGTGTATCATCGGCGGCACCCATGACAGATGGCATGCTTTATTGTTCGTCACGTGTAGGAGAATATATTTGGGAAAACACTCGTTCATATACGCCTCCTGGTGGCTTTAAAATCAAACACGAGGCCGGCTTGACCTTGTTATCCGCCATGAGAACATGATCTACCGTTTTAATGTAGTGGAAATTGTAGTCTTTGTCATAATTTACTACAGATGAACTGTTTTATGCCCAATAAAGGACTTTGTGAAAGGAGTTTCAGCAACACTGCCTGGGGATTTCATTCAACTTTCTTTCGTTATTTATCAAAGCAACTTTATAGTTCACGTGCAAGACCTTTTAATGCAAAAAAAAGCTTAAACCAGCTAAAACCCCAAAAAATTGTCAATTAACGAGTGAGTGTTTTTGACCATTTAGTAATTTAGCAGACGCTTTTACCCAAAGCGACTAACAAATGAGAGCAATAGAAGCAACTAGAACAGTCAAGGGCAACAGTATACAAGCGCTGTTATGTAGCGTTCACACCGGAGGCGAATAATTTGCGCTATTCGCGCGAAGTTGGACGCTTGACCATTTTGAGTTTACTCGCTTCATTCAGTCCTTCCAGAAAAATGCGGCTTTTTTTGTGATTGTTGCGGGCAAAAATCCTTGATTATGCGGCATGTTTTCTTAAAAAATGCGATGAAAAATGCGGGATATTTATGCAATTTTATGCTATGAAATTGCGGGAACTTGCAAAAACTGCGGTTTGATGAAAAAGAGAAAAAAAGCACTACATCACAGAAAGTGCTGGGAATATTTAAGTTCTCATCTTGTTTTATTGAAGACCTTAATAAACACATGGCTCAAATTTACAAAACATTGAGTCAAACAAGTTCTGTAGCTTTACAAAAGGAATATGCTACAACTTCTGATAAATGAATAAATAACTTCCTGTTTTACAGAGCTTGCTTTACAAAACAGACATTTGAGTGCTTCCAATGCACAAAGTGCAATCTCTTAAAGGGTTAGTTCATCCAAAAATTTAAATTCTGTCATTAATGACGTCCCCTTATGTCGTTGGACACCCGTCAGACCTCCGTTCATCTCTAAATAACGGCTTATATAGTGATGACCGATTTCAAAACACAGCATCATGATGCTATGAATCAGTGAGTCGATTCATGATTCGGATCGGGTATCAAACTGCTGAAATACGCGACTTTGGCGATCCGAACCGCTGAATCGACTCACTGATTCATAACGCTTCAAAGCTTCATGATGCTGTGATTTGAAATCAACACACCGGGAAACTGCTTTGCGCTGTCTTTTGCTGTTATTTTTGTTGGCCAATGGGAGTTTGCGCTTCATCATGGTTTCACCGATATCTATGGTTTCTCCACGGGGTTTGCAGCTTTTCGATGACGTTCACGTCGGGTAATTACGTCACTTCAAAACGTTCCCATGGCAATAGGCTGAAATGGCGGCTCTTGTGTGAAGTAAACGAACATTTTTCAACTTTCTGCTAATATATATATATATAACTTTTTTTGCAACGAAAATGCGGGGATTATGAAATCATGCTAGCCCCGCATATTTTGCACTGGAAATAGGCAATTTATGCGGCGAAAGTGAGGCGTATTTGAAAAAATGCGGACTTTGGCTGATTATGCGTTAAATCACGCGTGCGCATAATCGCGTAATCACGCATAATCGCGTTTTTCTGGAGGGACTGTTCATTCACTTGTGACATTCACTTCACAACAGATGCGAATTCGCGTCATGGGAGGGGCTTCTGCCAGTCGGCTCGTCTTATTGAGAAATGTCTGACATGGGCTGTGTTTACAAGTCTTTTTTGTTAAATACTACTGTTAGTAGCTGTGTCTCATTTCATTTAATTTTTGAAGGCTGCATCCTCTGGAGGACACATCCTGTGAAGGATGCGGTATACGGAGTGTCCTTAATCAGAATTAAACGAGACGTCCTCCGTAGGACACACAGGCAGAAAGTATCACGTTGCTATGCCAACACGTTCACAGTGGAGTTGCGCTCTCGCACCAGTTATATGAATGAAAATGATTTATAACTTGAAAATGACTATGAAATGTTTTGCCTTGACAGCAAAGTACTGTTCTAAACGTTTAAATTTTTTTTTAAAAATCACTAAACACTTGTAATCCTGTTTACCACAACTATC
>CM042261.1:4925658-4973158 GCA_023566225.1 Romanogobio albipinnatus | reverse complement strand
ATCATAGTAACCCACTAGTAATGACTCAAGTATTACCAAATCAATCGGAAGGAATTACTATCCCAAAAACTCAAAAGCTGACAATGACTTCAGTCAATACTGGGGACAGTGGGGAGTTATCATTTTTTTCACATTTTCACAGAATACTGATCCAAATAATTAGTAATAACACTCGAGTCATTTCTATTGGGTTACCATGATCTTTACTTTAGAATTAATTATGCATTATTCACATAATTATTCATATAATTATTTATGAATAATTATATTCATATAATTATGTACCTCCATATAGTAAATATTAGCAGTCATCATGGGAGGTATGAAAAAATAAGTAGTTACTCAATAGCTAATAGTGAACTATCATTCAACTAAGCACTATTACTAATTAAATCAGAGTTTCTTGTTAGTTAGTATGTTAATATTGCACTCTAAAAAATGCTGGGTTAAAAATAACCCAAGTTGGGTTGAAAATGGACTAACCCAGCAATAGACTAACCCAATTGCTGGGTTAGTCTATTTTCAACCCAACTTGGGTTATTTTTAACCCAGCATTTTTTAGAGTGTGTGTTAGTCATTCGTCCCAGTTATTAATGAATACCAATTTATCAACTAATCAATTAATCAATTTAAAGTGTTACCAATTTATTATTCATGTCCAAACATATCTTTTGTTTAACCACTTTTAAAATGAAATTTTAAGGGAATTAGGCATATTTGAATTTAAAAGAGCGCCCTACCCACATACATTGGAGTTGATAAAAATTGATAAGAATTTTATTTTACAGAAAACACTCAAAATTTTAACACAGTGATGGAATATTGCATATATCCTATTGTATGTATTCACAATTTTATGATAAACACATGTAAAGTTATATTTTGATACATTTTTACATTTCTTCTTTTTTTTGGGGGGGGGTCTGTAATTTTGAAACTGTTTGGTCTATGTCCTTTCAGAAAACTTCTGTTGATTCCACTAGGTGGCAGTAAACAGGGGGGAAAATAATCTTCTTGATATCTCCTTCTAAAAAAAAAGTTATTGAGATAAATCTTTCAAAACTATCTAATAACTCATACTCATCGGCATTGATTGAAGCCAGCTGCTGAAAAATCGAAAAGAAGGCCCTGCCTCTTCAACTTTGTGAAGGGGGATATCGGGCTCTGATTGGTCTAGAAGCATGATCGACGTGTGGAGAGCTGAGACACTCCGCTTTTTTTGACGTATGACGCAATACGTGAGGATGTCACCAACAATCGCGGCTAACAAAGACAATCACAAGAGTACTTGTCTGCATCACATGTTTTGATTCAAACCTTATTATCTTCTTCTATGTAACGAATGCAAAAGTGATTGTGTTATCAAGAAAGCTGAGGTTCTAATCTTTCAAACAATACCTATATGTCTAGCACAACTTATAGATTTTTTTAAATGATTATGATGATGCAATATTGGACCTACCGGTCGGTCACAGAGTTGGTTAAAATGTTCGCAAATTAAAATTTAAATAGAAAATAATCCCAGATTTCCAGTGTGGTTTCAGACTTTTGAGCTCTACTGTATGTGATTATACCTCCAGTAACACCAGAGGAAGGACGAGTAGAGGATATTTAAGCTAATGATAGTGATTTCACCGACTGCTCTGCCAGCAAAGTCTAAAATGAGCAAATGGGAGACGGTTTCTGTCATCTACACCTATTGAAGTGCAAAGTCTTGCATGGATCATTGGACACCCTTGAAATCAGTGCCTTCCTCGATCTTAGACAAGGAAGCACTCTACAGTTAAAATGTCTCAGACCTTTATCTCCAGAATCTATTCCCGGTCTCAGATTAAGAATTGGATTCATCACACAGGCTACAATCCAAACCAAGTTCCTGATTATCTTAGTTCCCACACGGTAAAAATATTTTTTTTAAAAGTAAGTTACTGTTACATGTCGGTCTGTTCCTGTTGTGTTTCGTTTTCGTATCACGTGTTCCCTTGTTAGTATAGTTCTGTTCAGCTGTTTAGTTAATCACCTGTATCACCTGCCCCTCGTTAATCTGTCATCAGTGTTTGTATTTGGTTTCCTCTTGTTCACCCAGTCTTTGTCTGGTCTACGTTATGTGTATGCTGTGTGGTGTTCTGTCCAATGTTATTCTGAATAAATCCTATCTTTGTGGAAGTCCCAAATCTCCTCTTCACTGCTGCACCATACATCCGTACAGAAGACCAGACCTATAAAGCGAAAGGACTTCTATTTGAAGATGGGCATTTTCCTGTTCCCGCTCTCTCCTGTGTCCCCAGAGGAAGGCATTTCGGCGGAGGATCGCCTCTGGGGTATTAGGCAGAATGGTTGCCCACTGGAGAGGTATGTGGAGGAATTCTCTGAGCTGGCTTATCTGGTGAATTGGCCAGATGCACTGCTTAATGTGGTTTTTCTGATGGGCCTGGACGAGGACACTATTCGTTTCCTGGAACCTGCCTGTTCCTTTTCCCTAGTCGAGACAATCAATCTGAAGTTGTTCCTAAATTGTTCCCAGTTTGAGATTGTAGAAGAGGTTCCTAAGAATACGTGTCTTCCTCGTCCAGTCCCCTCAGAAAAGCTCGCTGCCTGGTCAGTTCACCCTCAGCCAGTTTCCTCCGCATATCCCTCCAGTGGGTCTGCCGGGAAGGTCCTGTCTGCCCCTAGGCCCAGGCGGAAGAGGAGGGCTGCCGCAAAACCCCCATCTCAGGTTGTGATGTCCACAGCCACGGCAGAGCCACTAGAGCGGTGGTTGATATACTTTGGGAGTGATCCTACCGCTCCGTGTCTCCTGGATTCTGCTCCAGGCTCTCCTGCACCCGCTCAGTGTCTCCACGAGCCCGCTCCAGGCTTCCACGAGCCCGCTCCAGCCTTCCACGAGGCCGCTCCAGGCTTCCACGAGTCTGCTCCTGCCTTCCACGAGGCCGCTCCAGCCTTCCACAAGGCCGCTCCAGCCTTCCACGAGGCCGCTCCAGCCTTCCACGAGGCCGCTCCAGGCTTCCACAAGGCCGCTTCAGCATTCCACGAGGCCGCTCCAGGCTTCCACGAGCCCCCTCCAGCCTTCCACGAGCCCACTCCAGCCTTCCACGAGGCCGCTCCAGCCTTACACGAGACCACTCCAGGCTTCAACGAGCCCGCTCCAGCCTTCCACGAGGCCGCTCCAGGCTTCCACAAGGCCGCTCCAGCCTTCCACGAGGCCGCTTCAGCATTCCACGAGGCCGCTCCAGGCTTCCACGAGCCCCCTCCAGCCTTCCACGAGCCCACTCCAGCCTTCAACGAGCCCGCTCCAGCCTTCCACGAGGCCGCTCCAGGCTTTCACGAGCCCGCTCCAGCCTTCCACGAGCCCGCTCCAGCCTTCCACGAGGCCCGCTCCAGCCTTCCATGAGGCCGCTCCAGGCTTCCACGAGCCCGCTCCAGCCTTCCACGAGGCCGCTCCAACCCATGAGGCCACCCCATTCCATGAGCCCTCCACCCCTCCCCTGAATTCCCCAAAGAAAATTTTTGGGGGGGCTATGTACCTGTGGGTGGGAAACATGTGGGTGGCACACATGTGGGTGGGGCTCTGGTTCGGCCTAGGCGCCCAAAGACTCCTGCTCCGCCCAGGTCTCCTACTCCGCCCAAGGCTCCAGACCCGCCCAGGTCTCCTGCTCCTCCCAAGGCTCCAGACCCACCCAGGTCTCCTGCTCCGCCCACGGCTCCTGACCCGCCATGGCCGCTCACGGCTCCACCCTGGAGGACCCCAGCCAGTCAGACCCCAGTGCTCCCGCCTCCAGGACTCCAGGGTGCCAACCCTCCCTCCCCATTTGGACTTCTACGGCGCAAGGACGCGCCTACCAGGAGGGGGGCGTTATGTTACATGTCGGTCTGTTCCTGTTGAGTTTCGTTTCATGTGTCACGTGTTCCCTTGTTAGTCTAGTTCTGTTCAGCTGTTTAGTTAATCACCTGTATCACCTGCCCCTCGTTAATCAGTCATCAGTGTTTGTATTTGGTTTCCTCTTGTTCATCCAGTCTTTGTCTGGTCTACGTTAGGTGTATGCTGTGTGGTGTTCTGTCCAATGTTATTCTGAATAAATCCTATCTTTGTGGAAGTCCCAAATCTCCTCTTCACTGCTGCACCGTACATCCGTAACAATTACCTGATTGCCTTAAAATTTTGAGTTCATTTAAATAAAAAATTTGAGTTAATACAACAGACATTTTTGAGAATCAACATCATCCTTTATTCAAATATTATTCAAAGATTTTGTAAGCATATTGCGTAATTGTGTGTTTTATTTGTAATAATGCAGTAAAACATAACAAAGTGTGCTATTTTCATGATTTATCACATCATTTTGTTTTTTATTTTTGGTTCAGATACAATATTTGGAGTTCCTATTTATAAAACCAATTTCCTTCATTGTATTAACTCAAATTTTTAATTTCAATGAACTCAAAATTTTAAGGCAACCATGTTACTTACTTTTTTAAAGGGTAACTAAACCCCAGCTCAGAGCTTAACTCCACCCACTGGCAATTATTGAAAAATGCTGGAAAAGTGGGCAGAGCCCAGCGGAGACAGAGGGGAAGACCCGAGGGCGGGACTGAGCGGAGGGCGTGCACCTGAGACCCGCAGTGACAGATTGATTGACAGTTGTCTGACTCGCGAGTCGTAAAGATAGAGAATGACTGGAGTGACGGTCATTCTCCCCCACCTTCACCTGAAGTAGAGGAGGGTGAATTGTCTGTAGACACAGACCCAGAGCCTTATCAATGCGAGCCGCTAGTTCAAACTGCGTTAACTCCCGATGCCGACGATGCTAGTGAAGCAGCAGCGCAAGACAACTGACAAATCCTTATATACTGAATGCCACTAAAAACCGATCAGATATCTGATATACATTCAATGTATTTTCATTCAAATTAAATGAATCAATAAGCAGCACAGGACCAATAAGTTCAGACCTAATAGACTATTATAAACAGATTTCCTCAAATAAAAGACTATATATGCCAGCACGTTACGATATTGTTGTTCATTACCACGGCAACCACTTGCGTGTCAGGGTTTGAAAGCGTCTCATGTATGAAACTTATCTGTACACATGACGGGCGACAATAATATCGCAAGCAAATCCTGACGTGTACTGACAACTGCATTATTTAACCGCATTTTTTTCACTACAATGTTAAAGCAAGTGTCAAGTAAGTTTCATTCATAATGTTTCTACTTCATGTCACATGACAGTTCATACTGGCTCGTGCCAGGGGTGTGGGGAGTGAGCCATTGGAAGAACCATCATACGTCACGATGTACCACAACGTCCAATAGGAAAATTCAACTGCAGTCGCCACCGTTCAACCTTAAGAGGGCAGCACTCAGACGGTTTGACACCATATTTTATAGAATTAAAACACTTTATACCCAAATGTCAAAACATTTGAACAGAATTAATAAAGCCCCAGTATTACAGATCATTAATTAAAAAAAGCCCTTTAAGTTAACCCTCTTATTTCATTTCTGACTGGAAAATTTTCTGTTTTGAAATTTTAAAAATCACAGCTTCATCAGAATGATATGAAACTTGGTGACTTTTCTGGCAATAGGTATGTAAACACACCACAAAATTGGGGTCATGATTCGAGCATGCTAATTGGTCGTTAAAAATAAAAGTAGCGTTCATTGTCTTCGGTCATAAATGACCGACCACTGGAAATTAATGGGAAATCGTCAAAAACACAAAAAGTCTTTGAATATTTGTGTGTATAATCTACAAACGGCCACGATGCTGAAAAAAAGTACACAGCAGTAAAGGGGTGACACTCTAAAACATCAGGAGTGTGATATTGACACATCCACTCACACGCACACTTATACACACACACACACACACACCTATAAAAAACTTAACCTATGAACCACATATGGAATTTTAAAAAATCACAGCTTCACCAGAATGATATGAAACTTGGTGACTTTTCTAGCGTTAGGTATGTAAACACACAAAAAATGTGAGGGCATGATTCGAACATGCTAAGTGGTCGTAAAAAAATACTCCCACTTGTGCTCTTCGGTCAAAAACCACACCATAGGAAATGAATGGGAGATCTGCAAAAACACAAATTCACAGAAAAAAAATCTAAAACTTTATAATAAATAGACTTTGAGATTTTTTTAATATATATTCAAATCCATCAACAACAAAAAAAATCATTAAATGTGTTCAAAAGAGAACTAGGGAATTCTCAAGCCTCTCCATAGACACCCATGGTTGCATGATTTCTTAAATAATTCCAAAAGAGGACGCTAATCTGCCTTCAAAAAAATTATTTTGAAGGCCTAGTCCAGGGTTATTCAAATCTTGCCCTTGAGGGTCAATGCGCTGCAGAGTTTAGCTCCAACCCTAATCAAACACACCTGAACATGCTAATCAATGTCTTCAGGTTCATTAGAAAATCACAGGTAGGTGAGTTTGATCAGGGTTGGAGCTAAACTCTGCAGCGCACTGGCCCTCCAGGGCAAGATTTGAATAACCCTGGCCTAGTCTCTATTTTAACCTGAAATACTGCAATATTTTTTTTTTAATTAAATTTTTTTTTTTTATAATTTTCAATGGCAAAAATAGAACATTATTATTGCATAAATATAAAAAAAAACATCAAATCATCTCAAAATACTAAATTAAAAAGAAAAAATATTATTGAAGAAAAATAAATTTCATTGGTTTTACTGGGGTGAAGGAAGTTTAATGTTTAGGTGTCCGGTCACTTATGACCGGGAAGACAACTAATGCAACCCCTAAACGAAGAGCACCAGAGGGTTAAACCAACAATATTTTTTTACAGTGCAATGATCACAGATTATGCAAAAATACCAAGACGTCAATCCATTCCCTGTCAAGGCATGATTTTACCTAAAAAGAAACACATTCAGTTTGTGTCTTGAGGACAAAGTCTATAAAAAGAAAGTGCTAGGCACTGCCATATTTCTCATAACTCTGTGACGAGTTCATATGGGGGGTCATGGACAATCAGGACTTCCAAATTCATTTCCAAAATGTACCATCTTGGCTAACGATGTTCTTTAATCACTGGACTGGATAATCTTTTAATATTTTGTACATGCAATATTTTTTTTTTTTGTATGAACAACTGCTCATCAAAGTATGCAAGGCATAATTTTTCCAAACATCATTAATGGTGCAAACTTTTATCAGCTCTGTCATTCTGCCTTTATATTTGGTCACAGAAGGGGGGAAAACGCTTGGTTTTGCAGATCTCTTGTAGAGACGTTTAAAGATAATTGAGCAAAGGTTCAAATGAAATGTATTTAAAAAATATTCAGATATAGAGGTTTTGCACATATGGTGCTTCAAAGGGTTGAGATGATTTTGGAATTATAAAAAATATATCCATATCACATTTGCAGAATGACAGGGCTGTTCAATTAAATTTCAAAGCAAATGTTTATGAAACTCATTAGAAGTGACACTGTGGAGTTGGAATATGTCAGCATAAAATGGCTCATTAGCTGAAGCATGACATCATTACACCAGTTCAAAGAGAAGCTGCTGGCTTGGAGCACGTTAAACCAGAAGCACACAACAGAAACCCTCTCAACACATACAGTGCATCATTAAAACAGGCATGTCCATATGAGTAGGCCCACGAAAACATGGACGGAATCGCCAATCATAAAAATGGAAATGCACGGAATTTGTTACATTTTTGATGGATAAATGAAAAGCATGTCTGTGAATAGCCTACATGAACATCATCTCCAGAGCCCTCTCTCTGAGAGTCACTTCATGACCATTTTACCATTTCATATCATAAACTCACAAAAACTCAAAGGTCTTCACGGCAACCTGTCAAAATAAAAGTTCGGTTTAACTTGAGGAAATTGTGACGGAAATATATTACTGTTGTACAGTAGAATTGAGCCGTCTCAATTGATTATTATTACAAATAATAATGATCAACTATTATTTGTATTATTATTAAAAGCTTATATTTTAGGGAAAAAAATATATTTTCCCCCCATGTATTCATTTTAACAGTAAATGTTGGGCAGCATTTTGTTTGACAAAAAAGTTTGTAAAAGATAAATTAATGTTTTATGCCTTCATTTGATTGCCAGAAAAATGTAAATAAACAACACAGAATTTCGGAAAAAAAGAAGAAAAAAACTTTTCATAGAAATAAAACAAAGGTAATAAAAACAATTAATACATTGATGTTTTTATGAATTCAAATAATAATTTGATTGCCAGAAAAATTAATAAACAAAACAAAATAAACAACACAGAATTTATATATATAAAAAAAACTTTTCATAGAAATACTTTTTTTTTAATAATAATAATAATAATAATAATAATAATAAAGTGTTGTTTTTATGCATTCAATTAATTATACATGCTTTTTGATTATTAACATTTAATTAAACCATTAAAATTGAATCCAGAGAACAACGTCTTTTAGAAATGTCACGATTTGAACAGAATTTGAAAAAAAAAAAAACCATAGGGCCCTAAACATGTACATTTAGTTAAACTTTTAATATTGTTAAATTGTCTAAGTTTCATGATTTCAAAATAATTAGACATGCTGTTTGATAAGTTAAAATTAATTTAACCATTAAACTGGAGTCCCCCAAAAAAATTTTTACGGAGAAAATCCAGAAACATTTAAACAGAAAAAAAAGGATTTTGGGAAAAGAATAAAACGCATTATATCCCTATAAGCAAAACATCATGAGTGTATAAACATAACATTATGGAAAAAAAAAGTTTTTTATTTGCACACTATCGAATGATGAGATTGCCAGACTGTCAAGTGCTTTTAAAACAACAGCAGAGCTCTCGTCATGTCATCTAATTTACTCTCCATCTCAATCTCTTTCCAGCCACTTCATCTAAAATGGCACTTTTTCCCCCATCACAGTGAAGTGCATTACCATGGCTGTCCACCCAAAGTCATTTTGGTCATTTCATTTAGTACCTAGGTTTAGAGAGAAGATATAACTCAGCAGTGGTGTTTTTATGATAGGCCGGCTCTCCTCTCCAATCAGAAAAAGGTTAAAGGTTAAATATCTGGCACACGCCATGGAATCGTCCTTCAGAGGCCGGGCTCACGTTAAAATACTCCAATTAATTCTTCAGCAGCCAAGAAAAAAACGCAACGGGATTAAAATAAATGAAAACATAATGCATTCGTCTGCATTTATCATCTTATTTCATGACAATCTCAAGTGTATTAACATCAGCTTTTCGTTCTGATGCGGGAGCCTGTACAAGTCTTCTCAGACCAATCAGGTCTATTTTGTTCAACTGTCCATTTTTTTTAAATCCAGAGTTTAGGATGCAGATACTCACGGCTACACCAGGTTGGCTAATTTAGAGCTTTGCATTAGTCTCTGTTGTTCCGTTCTGTCAGGTTATGACAATTAAAGGCAATCTTACAAGGTGGATTAAATTCAGATGACTGCTCTGGCCAGAGGATTCCTCTAATCCCCTATTAAGACCCCTGAAAGAAAAGCTTGTCCTAACAAGGGATTTTATGCCTCAGCCTCTTAAGATACTTAAACATAAGTTAAACGTTCAGGACTTTCAGCTGAAAATGGGCTATAGCAATAAATGAAGCATACTGTAAATACGCCATCCCATCTGCTCATCCAGAATGTTCTGAGAAAGTTCGTTTTTCGGTTATAAAATATAAAGTCCGTTCTTAGGATAGTAGGATAATGTTGTGTTTGCTAGGGTGGTATATGTGAGCGGCGGGGAGCATCTGTTTTCTCTCTATTGTGCAAAGGGCCCTATCATACACCCGGCGCAATGCGGCACAAGGCGCGACACAAGTGTTTTTTGCTAGTTTCATCCCAACGCAGTTATCATTTTTACCACGTTGTTTAAAAAGCAAATGCATTTGCACCCATCTGTTCGCCCATGGGCGTGCTGGTCTGAAAACCAAGGCCCAGATTTATCAACAGTGCGTAGAAAAGGTTCTATATTTTGTCCTACGAATGAAATTTTGAATGTGCCTAAGTACAAGAAAATCTGTATTTATCAAACATACGCACACAGTTCTTACGCACATAAGTTAGCAATTATTGTTGATAAATCCCACGTGCGCATAGGGTGGCCATTTCCATAACACCAACTGAGACTGCCCTGCTCTCGGTTACGGAGGCACTGAGACAGGCAAGAGCGGCTTCCAAATCCACAGTACTTATCTTACTGGATTTGTCTGCTGCTTTTGACACAGTTAACCACCAGATCCTCCTGTCAACTCTCATGAAGATGGGCATCGCAGAAACTGCTATCCAATGGCTCAAGTCTTACCTCTCAGGTAGGTCCTTCAAGGTGTCATGGAGAGGTGAAGTGTCTAAGTCACATCATCTAGCACTGGAGTTCCCCAGGGCTCAGTGCTCGGACCACTTCTCTTCTCCATCTACATGTCATCACTGGGATCTGTTATTCAGAAACATGGATTTTCCTATCATTGCTATGCCGACGACACTCAACTCTACTTCTCATTTCAACCAGATGATCCCACGGTTGGTGTTCGTATCGCTGCCTGCCTAACTGACATTTCTGCCTGGATTAAGGAACATCACCTGCAACTCAACCTTGCAAAGACAGAGCTGCTTGTGGTCTCAGCCAACCCAGCACTTCATCACAATCTCTCCATTCAGCTAGGATCTTCAACCATTACTCCGTCCAGGACAGCCAGGAACCTTGGAGTTGTGATTGATGATCAGCTAAAATTCACTGACCACATTACTGCAACAACCCGGTCCTGCAGATTTGCGTTAGACAACATTAGGAAGATTAGACCCTTCCTATCAGAGCAGGCCACACAACTCCTGGTCCAAGCTCTTGTTCTCTCCAGACTGGACTACTGTAATGCTCTTCTAGTGGGCCTTGCGGCATGCACTATCAAACCCTTGCAACTGATCCAGAATGCAGCGGCGAGGGTGGTCTGTAACGAGCCGAAGAGAGCACACGTCACACCTCTCTTCATCAATCTCCACTGGCTGCCAATAGCCGCTTGCATCAAATTCAAGGCACTGGTGCTCGCCTACAAAGCAACCACTGGCTCTGCGCCAATATACCGAAACTCGCTTCAGACTTACACACCCTCCAGGAACTTACGTTCTGCCAGTGAATGACGCCTTGTGGTGCCATACCAAAGAGGCATGAAATCGCTCTCACAGACCTTTTCCTGGACCGCCCCCACCTGGTGGAATGACCTGCCTATCTCAATTCGAGCAGCCGAGTCTGTAGCCATTTTCAAAAAAAAAGCTAAAGACACGTCTTTTACAGCAGCACCTGACCAATCAAGAATAGCACTAAACATTCTATTCATTTTCTGTCTGTCTAATTTATAAAAAAGTAAATAAAAAAAAGTTCTGTCCTGTGTGTTCTATGCTAGATTAACTGAGACTTGTTACAGCCCTTGCATACTGTTGCCCTTGACAGTTGCTTCTTTTGCTCTCATTTGTAAGTCGCTTTGGATAAAAGCGTCTGCTAAATGACTAAATGTAAATGTAAATGTAAACACCAAAAAGGAGGACACTTTGCGGTATTTATAAGGCAAGATTAATTGCATAGGACTCTGGTGTACTCGCAACTACAATACAATTTTGTCCATCATATCGATGGTATCATGATACAGTGAATCTTCAATAGCCTACTCTATTCCTTGCCAGACAAATTTGATCTACGATATATCTCGATGTAGACCTATGTGTAACATAAGAGGCAAAAGTGTTTGTTCACAGTATTTGTATTTATTCAAGATATTGTGATGTCTGTTTCAACAACTGACCACTGAGAGGAACCTGTCTTGCAAAGTGCACAGTGCCTGAAAACATAACATTTCTGGACTTCTGGAAATAAAAGAAATATATAAATAAACAAATAATCTGGCACAGTGCCAGAAAACATAACATTTCACAACGACACAGTGTGCAAAATCCATAAAAAGCATCTCTACTGCTTTTTGATATAAATTTGGGCTCTTTTGTCCACTCTGGATGAAAAGAGGTCTGACGTTTCGGCATGTTAACGTTATGATATGACGTAGCCAGCACGTCGTGGAGGCTTGTTTACCCTTTTAACCAATGAAATATCAGATATTTATTTGACACTGCTTTCAGCCAATCGTTTGTTTGACCAGAGATCTTACGGCATTAGATGCTATGCTGTTGCGTCCCAATAAAGATTCTAGAGTGGGTTTTTATTAGGCCGATTCAGCGCAAATCCAAAAACGAGGACAAATGAGTGTCTGGCTTGAGGCTGTGCTGGACACTGGACAGGAGGCTTAAAATCTGGACGTATGGCCACCCTAATGCTCATTCACATTCACGGTCATTAGCATTCGGAAACGCCTCCAATAAATCATATATGATGACAACACTTCCCTTTAAAAATCATGTGATTGTGTTTTTTCCTCACCACAATAATGGCAAAGAAGAGGAACTTTACAAACACAGAATGAGTCGCGCAACGACGTTTAACAACAACAGATTTGCATCACAATTGATTTCCACTTTAACATTAAATTCATTGGTTGATGGTGCTTTATGGCGATGTGGGTACAGTCTATGGCTCCAATTATGTTTGGGAATCTGGCGATAGCATACAAGCCCCATTTTATTTCGGCTTGTTGAGGATTTCGGTAAGGGAGTTGGATGTACAGGTTGGGTCCAAGGAAATAATTGCATCCAACATCTGTCACAGCGGTCTTTTATAGGGTTTGACACCAATTACGCATCGTGTTTAAAACTACAAAAATGATAAATTGAGTGTGTGCAATTAAAGGAAACACAGGACATATGTGATTTGCTTAATGCATACTGTCTTAAATGCTTTTTATGTGTAGTGTCGCTATTCTACCACTAGATTCTCTGCGTAAGCATGCTCAGAGGTGTGCTTATATTTACACACATTTCTAAGTTGGTAGATGCCACACTTTGCGTGAAACTGTTCTTACGCACTCATTACGCACAAATCTGTGTGAACGCACTGTTGATAAATGAGGGCCCAGGTGTGTTCAGGCGCATTGTTGGCGCGTTGCTATTTTGAGGAACTGAAAACGACCAAAAACCACCATAAACCTGCTCTAAAGTCAATATTTGTTAGTAATATGCGCCTATAGGCGGTGCCCAACACACATACATACGTATTATCACACACAGGGATGCGCAGCAGCACACACACACATGCCAAGCCATATGTGATGCGATCTGGAAAAACCCGTCGGATGTCGCGCTGGAACGTTTTCAGCAAAGTCAAAGAATAGGTTGAATCAGGCACGTGCACAGGTAGGGCTCAACCTGTGCAGAGCACATGCCCTTTTTGCCCTTACACTCCGAAGTGGCCTTTTTTTGGTGGTAGTGTTTTTTGTTCCTGCTTCAATAAATCAATAGCTTTGGTAACTGCATTTGAGTTTGACTTTTGTAAAATGTTAATAATATATTGATAAGTAATACAACCACATTTAATTTGTTTTTGCCACCGAAAAATCATAAATAAGCAAAGGTGCACCCATAGACCATCAAGAGCGATCCTCGTCATCTAGGTCAAATATATTTCTTAGAAATTTGTTCTTTGATTTATGATTGCTTATGCAATTGTTAACATGTAATAATATCATGGTCGCATGATTAATTCATTTACGTTGTTGATATATGCACATATTCGCTAGGCCATCTATAGCTAATTTTTGAATCTCTATACTCTCTCGTTTTCACATATGTAGTAAAACATGGTTACAGTAATGTTGTCGTTACATTAAGTGCAAATAGGCCGTCTTGTTCACAGAAAGTCTGGTTGGGTCAGTCAGAATTGCAGAAGACACCATGTAAATTATATCCATGATAGTGCAGGGGTAAAGCGCATAGCTTGAAGTTTTGACGCAAATTTATCACGGTTCGAATCTACGTTTTGCCGAACTTTCTCTACTTCATTTTCCGATCACACAGAAATTCGAAAAGGCATTTTTTCCCCCAATAAAAATAATAAAAATATTTAAAAAATGTAAATAAAGCATGTAATGTGTGTTTGATAATAAAGTGTTGGGGGTAGGTGAACAGAGGGGGTGCCCTTTTTCAGTTTCAGCACATGCCCCTCAAAAGGTCTGTGCACGGCCCTGGGTTGAATGTCCATTTTTTGTCAAAATTGGGTTTTCATTCAATTATTATTTTATAACATCTTGTCTATCATTTCTAAAAAATATCTTGGCAAAATTCACTTGTTTAGTGCAGAAAAATAGCGATTTATAGCGGCAAGCTGAAAGACTGCATCTTTCTCTAATGTTTTACGTTAGATCATGCCTGGCGGAGGTGCAACAAAAAACCAAACAGCCATAGTTTTCGCTCTCTTAACACCACAAAGACAGTTCACCCATCAAAATAAACCCATTACATGTAGAATAAGGGTGTATCAAAGCACATTTCCCTCCAGTCCTATGTAAACTACGGCACGCAAAGTTTTTTGCACAAGAGAACAACAGAGTCTGAAGTAACTGATCGCTTTTGTGATCTTGCTTGTTCAGAGACAGCCCATGATAAACAATAGTAAACGTATTTCACTACTTACTAAGTTGCTGTTCTCTTCAGAGTAACGTTTGCTAGTCCCCTTGTGTAGAGATGCAGCTGATAAATTCTAGTTTTCGTATTTTCATATTCAGTTCAGACTTTATTTTGAAATAGCGATGAACACGGAAAAAATTTTAGATTTGTAGATAACAAATTTGTTTTTATGCCAAGAGTTAAAAATATAACATCCAGTCAATTTTTTGAGATACAAAGTTCTGGAAATGTTTTAAATATAAAGGGAAAAAATATATAGATTTGCCATTTGATGCAGCAGTGATCTATAAAGTTATTTTGTGTTTATTAGAGGCTGAATTCAAATCAAATACTGATAAACTGCCTATACTATTTCTGAATAGGATGTCTACTTCATAAAATGTATGAAAATTATGGAAATATGTGGTTTAGATCACTCAAACCATATGGAAATGGAGGCGCCCTTATATGGTTAGTAATGGAGCTTGGATGACATCTAGAGGAAAAGTTTGGTACTGCACCCAAACAAAATATTACTGAAAGCTAATTTTTTGATATATCAACCTAAAACTTTGAACACAACTTCAATATTTCTCAAGTTCATATTTCTGGCTTTGATTGTTTGTAGTTTTAAAGTAAAACATGTTTTGTAAAATACATATTATCATAACACATTATTATAATATATATATTTTTACATTTTCATAAACTTTTTTTCTATTTTACTTTCATAATTTATTTGACATCTACAATAATTTTCTAAAGTTTTTTTTTTATAAATTAAATTTTTTTTCTTCATGTTTTAACTTTAACCTTTGTTTTAATTTTAGTTGTGCAGCACTTTGTTTGACAAAAAAAGTTTAATTAAATTAAAAAATAAATTAAATTAATGTCTTATATCTTCATTTGATTACCAGAAAACACATAATTTGTGGGAAATCTTTTCATAGAAATGAAATTAAAAAGAACAAATAATAATATGGTTGTTAAATTAAGTACCTAGTAGCCTACTAATTACTATTTACTAGTAAATATTACAGTAATCAAACTTCACAGACAACGGCAGACAGCGACCAGGGCAGCTCTGGCATAATGTCAATAACACTTTTATAAATGACTTACAGGTTCTTTACAGTAATTTACGTAAACATCCCAAAAGTACCGAATTTCATGGCAATCCAACGCTCTCCAATGACTTTGTATTGCGAGAGGCTCTCTCCTTATCATGACAAAAAACAGAACAATGTCTAAAAGCTGATATGTGACAGGGTGTACAGCAAACAAGGTAAAAAACACATAAATAATTTTTTATAAGCTGTCGACCCCAAAAAAAACGAGCGTTTAAGCAGAAAAAAGTGGATACAGGCAATAAAACGTGAAGCATCAGCAGGAAGAATGGGTCAATTTTGGGATCCTGACACTCAGTATGCCTCAGTGTGCCTATGTGTGCAGTAAACATATTGTCACTGTTAAGTCAAATATCCAAACGTCAGTTTTACATATTATATTTCCTGTCGCTGATTACATTCCCCTCAAGTGGGTGTAGTTCTCTCTCAGTGTAATATAACATGTCGCTCTGTCTCAATTGCCTGTATCCACTTTTATGTCCTTAAACGCTCGTTTTTTTGGGTCAACAGCTTATAAAAACTTCTGGTTTTTGGTTCTGGGTTTTGTTTAGCTTGTTTGTTGTACACTTGGTCACATATCAGCTTTTAGACATTGTCCTGTTTTTTGTTATAAGTCATAAATGACAAGGAGGCCGCTTCACGCAATACAAAGTCAATGGAGACGGTTGGATTGTTTGCCCCCACGGTGGGCGTGGATTTTCAGATTATCAATTCAGATTTTTGAATTTTCAGATTATGACGCGTGCTGCTCTGTCTCTATGGTCATTAAGTCGCGACCCAAATGGACAAAAAGGAATTTGGACTTCATAAGGCCCTACTAATTATATTCTTGCAATTTACTGTATGGCTAAATGTAGTGTCCAGTTAGTGTTGTTTCAGCCTTCATGAAATAAAATGATGTTTTTCTTTTAACACATCAACACATTAGACTGACTCATGGACATATTACATAAGGGATCTCCCACACATGCATGTCTAGTCTGGCACTTCAGTGCATTTGCATTCTATCGTAAATGACAAGACATTTAAAACTTCAAACAACAAGCGGCATATGCTAGAGAGACAGAAAGGACACTTTGAAGCTAGGTAGTCTGTACTCAGGGGAGGAAGGAAAGGGACAGATAGAGAGAGGAGGGAAGAAAAGAGGGACTGGCCCTCACAGGGGTCACCTGGGGGCCAGGAGCATCAGCTGGGGCTCAACACTTCCTGAAGAAGAACGTGATGTTTGACCTTCAGAGGAATCACAGCGACACATGAGGATGCGCTCACAAACCTCTCTTCTTCTGCCTAGAACAGGGAATGAAAGATAAAGAAAAAAACTGAATGTTTCTCATGAAATGTTTCCCAATAGAATTAGATAAACAAGCAAACAAAACAGTACTTTTTTTAACTTTTCTTGGTTCAGGTTGATGAACACTGCCCCAATTAAAATATTTCATTTGTTTACATCCCAAAAAGTTGCTCCTTGAAAATGTCAAATTAAGATGCATTTGGTAAAAAGCAGAAAAGAAAACATTAGTCATGCACGCCACAACCAGACATCACACAAATGAGAGAATAAAGATAATACAATATAATCTCAGAATGTGGTTATTACACGCCGCTCTGCAATACTTGATTCTGATTGGTCGGTTGAAGAATAATGTGGTCATATAGACATACATTAATACAAGCTATTTAATGCATATACTATAAGTAGTTAATACTTATATTGTATGCATTAAATTAATTAAAAAGTTATTTTGAACTTTCTATTCATTAAAACTCCAGTTTTCAACATTGAAAATAAGAACAAATGTTAAATAAATCAATTACCCGCATATTAGAACACTATAAAAAAGTGTCTGCCTTAATTTTTTTAAGTAAAATCAACTTGGATGTTTAAAGGGGTCCTATAATGCCCATTTTTACAAGATGGAAAATGAGTCTCTGATGTCCCCGGAGTGTGTAAGTGAAGTTATAGCTCAAAATACCCCACAGATATTTTTATAGCATGTTAAAATTGCCACTTTTTGAGGGTGAGCAAAAACACGCTTTTGTGTGTGTCCCTTTAAATGCAAATGAGCTGCTCTTTCAGGAAGAGGGCGGAGCTTCAAGAGCTTGTGTTAGCAGCTCTGATTACCTCACGCACACACACTGAACATTTCAGAAACTGTTCAGCCTTTTATGTTCAAACCGGAGTCAGAAAATGATGGAGAGACTCAAGAAGAAGTGACAACATGTAGAACATAGCTGTCAACCCTCCCGTTTTTTCCGGGTTTCTCACGTATTTTAGTTCTTTTCCCGCTGTCTTCCCGTTTTAGAGTTTTCCCGTAAAATATCCCGTATTTTTACGCTCTGATTGTGTTAACTCAGAACACGCAACTATCTGTGTCTGTGTTCAAATGTCTCAAATAATTCTCTCTTTGTAAACTTTGTTCATTGCATGCCGTATGTTCGAATATGACCAGTCATTTTCGCCGTCATCACCCGGGTGTAGTAGTGCCAGAAGACGCGAATGAGAAGTCACGCGCTGTGAGAAAATCTGTCTCTGTGCACTCATCCGAAAGCGCGCACACGTCTCAAAGCGAACAGATATTGAGTTCTCTTTCAAGTCTTGCTCTTGAACGGACAAACTCACACAAAAACTATGTCAACATGTCCATCTTGAGTATTCTAGCAGACATAGTCTAAATATGCCTTAAGTAAACTTTATACAGTCGAGAAAGACGACGCATACGACATCCATGGTTCAATACGTGCTCGGTTTTACGTTTAAATAATTTCCGTGCTTTTCAAATTTTTTTAGTTGGCCAAATTGAATTTCTGCTAATTAAATTGCATCAATTCACAGAAATTCTATTTGGCCAACTGAAAAATGTAGATGTGATCGGTCACTAGAAAATTGGAGAGGCCTGAAATGTTTTACAGTGTTGGTAAATTACATTTTTCCATTGGCTCAACATATTATTTCTAATTGAGCCCATGTTAACAGACTGTTGCCACAATGGATCAAATTTCATTCACAGAAATTCAATTCGGCCAACTGAAAAATTTAGTTGGAATTCAACTATCAGAATTCGAAATTCAGAAATTCATGTGTTCCCCATGGGCTACCAGGAGCTGTGAGATATCTGTTCATTTTAAAATCTAAATATATTTTATATTATACAATACACTAAGAATGTGTACAAGTGAATTTTTCTTTGCATTTAATATTGCAATCATTTTGTAAAAAATAAATTCTCCTTAAACTCTACTGTTCCTATTGCCTAAGCATATAATAACTAAAAAAACACTGATGTGTCAAGCCATCAGAACCGAACTGAAAACCGTGGTATAAAACCGAGGTGTGTATTAAACCGTGGGCTAACCTTATTGTTGCATCCCTAGTTCGTGCTGAGGCTTGAATCCCAAACGTGCTCGACTACAACAACTCTTCCTCTTCTCAACATGGCCTTTGTTGCGTGTTTTCGGGGGCGGGGTTTATTTAAATTGTAGGGTTTGTGATGTCACTAACCTTTGAATAAGCTCGTTATAGTCCCTACCAGCCGTTTGTTGTAGTCCTCAAAAAGCGATTTCTCTAAAAGAAAAAAATCTCCCTTTGCTTTGAACTTTTATGCTCAAACAGCAAAAATTAAAAAAGAGAAATCATTATCAACCACCCCTTTAAGTCATTTCAACTTAAATTACAATAAACTGACGGAATCTTGTATAACTTACTTTAACTTATTTTGATAAGTTAACTCAATGTAAAAACATACGTTGATAAAAGCAACTTATTGATCCTAATTTTTTACAGTGAATGATTTCTGAAGGATCATGTGACACTGAAGCCTGGAGTAATGATGCTGAAAATTCAGCTTTGATTCACAGGAATAAATTACAGTTAATAATATAATAGAAAACCGCTATTTTAAATTGTAAAGATATTTCACAAATGTTTCTATTTTTACTGTATATTTTGAGCAAATAGATGCATCTTTGGTGAGCATAACAGACTTAACATTAAACTTTAAATCATTTATACTGACAACAAATTTTTGAACGGTGCCTTAACCCAGAAACCATGTAAACAACAAATGCAACTGGGACATGAATTTACATAATAAAAAATCCAAAGAAAAAGACGTTGCTTCTGCATTTCAGACGACACAGCGCTGACATGCAATAATGAACTGATCAAGGATCTTTCAGTTAATGTCGTAAATGTGTTCACGCTGTGTGAGCAACGCCACTCACAGACATACAGTCACTGTTCAGACTCTGCGTAATGAATGCATCAGATGCTGAAGCTATGAAAAGCACACACTTCATGAGGTCAGAGAGTCTGAAGACATTAAAGCACCGCAATGACCCTCCTGACCTGCTGTATCACCACAAGAGGATGAAACGATAATGTACACTTTGAGTGTAAATGTTGATGAAAAACATGTCAAGGGAACATGAAACCCACAAACACACAAACACACACACACACACACACACACACACACACGACAAAGGCAGCATGCAGTATGAAATCCATTAGAGTCAAGGCTTTTCAATGTTTAAAAGACCTCTCAGGAATAAGGAAAAAAATCTTTTATTTCATTCAGAGCCACTTTCGGTCATTAGCACGGCTTCTCAAATCTTAGCGAGCGTAATTAATAAGGCCGAAGCCGGCGTGTGAACGGTGACACTCTCAGCTTGACGTCAGCTCCTTCCGTGCAGCAGCTGAGCTGCACATGTCTGTCTCTATTTACACCAGCAAAATGCTCAATTCTAATTAGCTGACAGAGATAATTAGTATATTAAATCATGAAGCTTTTTACGCTCTCTGACTCTTTCGACCTCAAAGTACATTTGCAGTAAACACATAAGTCTTTTAATCATGACGGACGTGAAAGGCCAAAAATAAATGAATAAATAAACACGCCATTGACTTCTAAAGCTCTGAAAGTCAGCGGGATGCTCGTCCTCACCTCTGCCAACAGCTGGAACGCCGATGTCAGCACAGTGTGAGCCACAGGAGAGATCACGCTTTAACTCAACACCTGCATTTTGAATATGCATGCCATTTTGATCTATTTATTCAAAGTTAGAGAGCTTGCAAACACGCCTGATTATTTTTCTGATAAAATGCAACCCTGCTCCGCTGGAGTTAGTCATTAAATTTGCTTTAAATCATAATTTAGTTCTAAATGCACTGCACTGGCAAGTTGCTCAACTCATACTTATCCTATGATTTGGCTTATTTATGATGCAAATCATGCATTCCCTCTTATAACTTCAAAATTAAACTCAAACTCACTGGATCCTCAATTAATCTTTTTTTTAAAAAGAGATATACAGTATGTATTAGGGATTCACATTATTGGTTATCATATTGTATATATACACAGTAGTGGCCAAAAGTCATGTCCAGAGGGGATATTTGTTTTTAATGATAATAAACCATCAAAATATGAGGAATATATATATACACACACTCACGTAAAGGATTATTAGGAACACCTGTTCAATTTCTCATTAATGCAATTATCTAATCAACCAATCACATGGCAGTTGCTTCAATGCATTTAGGGGTGTGGTCCTGGTCAAGACAATCTCCTGAACTCCAAACTGAATGTCAGAATGGGAAAGAAAGGTGATTTAAGCAATTTTGAGCGTGGCATGGTTGTTGGTGCCAGACGGGCCAGTCTGAGTATTTCACAATCTGCTCAGTTACTGGGATTTTCACACACAACCATTTCTAGGGTTTACAAAGAATGGTGTGAAAAGGGAAAAACATCCAGTATGCAGCAGTCCTGTGGGCCAAAATGCCTTGTTGATGCTAGAGGTCAGAGGAGAATGGGCCGACTGATTCAAGCTGATAGAAGAGCAACTTTGACTGAAATAACCACTCGTTACAACCGAGGTATGCAGCAAAGCATTTGTGAAGCCACAACACGCACAAACTTGAGGCGGATGGGCTACAACAGCAGAAGACCCCACCGGGTACCACTCATCTCCACTACAAATAGGAAAAAGAGGCTACAATTTGCACCAGCTCACCAAAATTGGACAGTTGAAGACTGGAAAAATGTTGCCTGGTCGGATGAGTCTCGATTTCTGTTGAGACATTCAGATGGTAGAGTCAGAATTTGGTGTAAACAGAATGAGAACATGGATCCATCATGCCTTGTTACCACTGTGCAGGCTGGTGGTGGTGGTGTAATGGTGTGGGGGATGTTTTCTTGGCACACTTTAGGCACTTTAGTGCCAATTGGGCATCGTTTAAATGCCACGGCCTACCTGAGCATTGTTTCTGACCATGTCCATCCCTTTATGACCACCATGCCCCCATCCTCTGATGGCTACTTCCAGCAGGATAATGCACCATGTCACAAAGCTCCAATCATTTAAAATTGGTTTCTTGAACATGACAATGAGTTCACTGTACTAAAATGGCCCCCACAGTCCCCAGATCTCAACCCAATAGAGCATCTTTGGGATGTGGTGGAACGGGAGCTTCGTGCCCTGGATGTGCATCCCACAAATCTCCATCAACTGCAAGATGCTATCCTATCAATATGGGCCAACATTTCCAAAGAATGCTTTCAGCACCTTGTTGAATCAATGCCACGTAGAATTAAGGCAGTTCTGAAGGCGAAAGGGGGTCAAACACAGTATTAGTATGCTGTTCCTAATAATCCTTTAGGTGAGTGTATATATATATATATATATATATATATATATATATATATATATATATATATATATATATATATATATATATATATATATATATATATATATATATATATATATATATATATATATATATATATATATATATATATTACACACACCGATCAGATTATCTCTTCATCTCCTGTTAGTGGGAGGGATATATTAGGCAGCAAGGGAACATTTTGTCCTCAGAGTTGATGTGTTAGAAGCAGGAAAAATGGGCCAGCGTAAGGATTTGAGCGAGTTTGACAAGGGTCAGATTGTGATGGCTAGACGACTGGGTCAGAGCATCTCCAAAACTGCAGCTCTTGTGGGGTGTTCCCGGTCTGCAGTGGTCAGTCTCTATCAAAAGTGCTCCAAGGAAGGAACAGTGGAGAACCGGCGACAGGGTCATGGGCGGCCAAAGCTCATTGATGCACGTGGGGAGCGAAGGCTGGTACGAACACAATAGAAAAACTGACTGCAAATTGAGTATAATAAGTTATTAATATTTCATAATTAATATTTGTATGTTTTTGCATGTTTATAATTTCTTCGCATGACAGCCTTTAACATTTAGATCACGTTGATCTTTAAAAACACTGTTGTGATCTTTAGTAAATCTCAAAATGAATATCCATTTTTCATACTGTACATTATAAAGCCCAATTTCACTTGCACTAAAACAACTGACAAACTCAGTTTCTAACATATAATTCATTTTGGGGGGAAACAAGATTTTATATATTTATCCATTATTTGTGGAAGCTTGTTTCCGCCATAAAAAACTATTAAATTGCAACTTTTTATCTCACAATTCTGACTTTTTTCTCAGAATTGCGTGATATAAATGAGCAATTTAGTATTAGTTGTTTTCCTTAGAATTTGACTTTATAACTCGCAATTGAGAGTTTATATCTCACAATTATTTTATTAGTGCTTTCTAACGATTAATTGCGATTAATCGCATCCAAAATAAAAGTTTGTGTTTACAAATATATGTGTGTGTACTATGTGTAATTATTATGCATATTTGAATACACACACATGCATGAATATATTTAAGAAATATTTGCATATATATATATATATATATATATATATATATACTATTTTATATATATAAATTATTTTTTAAATTCTTAAATATATACATGCACGTGTGTGCATTTATATATACATAATAATTATACACAGTACACACACATATTAGTAAACACAAACTTTGATTTTGGATGCGATTAATCGCAATGAATCGTTTGACAGCACTATATATTATATTATATTAATTATCCTTAATTATTCTTAATATATCATTTTTGTATATAAGAGGAAAAAAGTCTTTAAAATATTAAATTAATCTATTATTATAAGGAAAAAATATTACCTGATTCACATTAAAAATCGTATTCCCTTCAAATCTTATAACACCAAATTTTCTCAAAAATCAAGCATGTTTAGGTCATATTGTGCTCTAGAGAGGCGGTAATATAGGGCATGTTCTGTCAGAGTGACACGCATAAAGAAACACAATGCAGTTCTGTCCCAGAACACCCTGCACCCATGATAAAACCATGCCTAAAATCTGCTCTAATGATCCTGTGTCACCACAGGAAGAAGCAGGGAACGTTCGCATTTACCTTATGATAAAGGAACAGTATACAAAAACATGATAGCATGCGGAGACAGTCTCATCTAATTAACCTCTTAGCACGGCCACAGTATGTCGTGTGCCCAAGCTTCATTTATCTCAATCCTTGATCAGAGATCAAGGCAAATGTGACTTCGGTCTCCCAAAAGGCAGTGGATACACAGAGATATGGCACATGAAAGCTATAAGCTGACTTGTTAGGGATGCATATCTCAAGAGAAGAAGAAACCAGGTTAACCATATCAGCTGGTGTGTATAGCATTAGCTCCCCAGACTAAACACGGAGGCGGCTGTGAGCCATTCATCAACTTGCAAACAAACAAATGACAAGTTGAGGGAAATAAACCAAGAACCGGATCATCAAAAGAGGGTCCGTGGCTCCTAGGGGTCCACGCCGCTACTACAGGGGGTCTGCCGGATACAGTTTGATCTCAAGCTAATTTTTGCGAAGAAGTGAAAATAAAATATGCATTAAATACGTTAACTTCAAAAGCACACTGCCGTTTGAAGCTTCTATCCAGTTGCAATGATATCAATTGTCATTATCTGCCATAGTGATGGTTAGCTTTAATGAAAGCACAGAGCTATCCGCATTTTTAAACACCTTGGTGCTCGTTGCAAACTCGCATAGCATCTGCTGAAATCCTTATTTAGCTTTGCAGAGGCAATACAAAACGAGTAAACAAATGTGTGAAAAACAACCGATGGAACAAAGCAGAAACGAAGGAGACAAATCACGGGGGATTTGATCGCACTGCTGACTTGCATATTGAATCAAGCATTTTCCTGAGAAAGCCCGAGAGCAGGATGCACCGTCCCAGGCCTTGATTTTAGAAGAGTTTGACAAGGCAGGGTTTTTACACTCATTGCCCTCCGTGCTCAGTCTCCCAAAGAGTCCTGGTAAAGTGATTTATTTCAAATTTAAAACAGCTTCTTCAAACAGCACTGAAATGAAAATCCCCAGCTCCTCAGGTCCTTAACCCTGTCTGTTTTGTTCCGCTCAATTGAGGTGAGCCACTCTTCATCTCCTCAGCACATGCATACTAGACATTATAACATAAAAAAGACCACAGCTACCCTTAATTTCCACTTTATGTGAAAAGAAGGGGTGGAAATTTCCATCAACGATGCTTCTTTTTGTATAATGAATAATAAAGTGCACTCGTAAAGGGAAATAAAGTGCTTCCCTGGACTGTTGCCCTCATGTTTGAATACAATAACACTGGTTGTTGAAGGTAGGTTATGATCTACAGACTGAAATACCCAAACACTCTTTAAAGGGGTCAGGAATTGAGCTTTTGACATATAAGAGGTCAACAAGTTTTTAGAACTGAAAACTTCCTTGTTAATCCAAAACAGCTTTTATTGAAACCAAGCCTATATAACGATTTGTTGTTGAATTTGCCCATCTATAGACCGCCTGTGCAGAAGAAGATCAACTCCTACTTCATCATTGCAACTTTGGTCCCGCCCACTGGAGTGTTAGTGAGATGACGAGGAGAGAAGAGTGATACAGGATCACTGGACTAAAAATAACATCACCTTCCAAAGGATCCGAATGCTAGAAATGTGCTTATTTATTTTCAACAATGTGAATGTTTCAGCTGAACATTATTTATTTGTATTCGGTACATTTCACTGTGGATTCTTTTGTCGCAATTTCGGCGCAGACTTTTACGATATGGACTCGACAGTAATGCCACAACATGTAAGTAACCGTGTTAATGCCTGATCTGAGAAAAGTGATTTCTTATATGTAAAGCTTCGTTCACACCAAACGCGAATAGAGCGACAAAATCGCGTCTACCGTGTCTAGTTGGACGCTTAAACATTTTGAATCCATTCGTGCGTCCACAGCAAATTGGACGCGCGTATAAATTGAACTTTTGAAGTGAAATAGATGCGATTTCAAGGCGCTCCAGGAGAAATATGTCATAAAACACCACCCTGGCTCTTTTAATTTTCATTAAAAATATATATTAAACATTAATAGCCACACAAATGTGGTTCAGGCAACTCCTACATTATCTTCAATGCATGTATATTTAAATATCCTAAAAAATGAAGTCATCCAAAACGATTTGGCAGACAACAAACTACAGATTCATGACACCAAAGATCAGCTGTTAGATCTACACAAGACGAATTCTATCTCATGGTTAACCACTACAGGACATCAGAGCCAGCGGCAGACGCCAGAAGGACTGGCCGAGGAAAGGCTGCTCTCGCCGGAGTTAATGAGCGCTGCTGATCGACTGGAGCTCGCAACTCCAAAAACGCAAGATTATTTGTTTTTATAGGCGCTCTCTTTATAAATAAACCACAGATTTGAGCTTTAAACAACTACATTCTCACCTGAAAAAGTCTTAAAACTACATTTTGTGACACAATAGTAGTATTTTTTAATTATGCGGGGTTTCTCATCACGTCACTTTACCAAGTGACAGCAGCGAGCAGGCTCCTGATTGGTTAACGCGGCGCGAATTGACGCCAAAGTTTAAATTTTTCAACTCGGGCATCAAGATGCGAATTTGCTTCAAACACGGGAATGCACAAAAAGCACCTATTGCGCAAGACGCTCCATTCGCGTCATTCACGCAAACTGGATGCACGAATGAGGTGGAATCGCGTCCATCGCGCCGTGTCTATCGTGCCGCAGGACATCCAGACGCGCGCCAATGCGCCTTTCCATTGACTTAACATTGAAATCACTCGCTCCAGACACTTTATTCGCGTTTGGTGTGAACGCAGCATAATGATACATGTACAGTCAGATGTTCATTGTCTATGTGTCAGTAAATCAAACCAGTGACTAAATGCTGAAAGGGTAACTTCAGTGATTTAGCATTAGGCTTTGTATCAGTAGAAACCCGGTAGTATATTCAAATTATGGTACTTTCCCCCTTCATATCCCCCTGAGACGAGAGAATTATGCATTTTATTTCTGGAAAAAATCCTCTGATGACGCAAATATCGTCATTTTGCGTCATCGGAGGATTTTTTGGCCAGAGGCTAAAGACTACAGCCACTAGATGGAGCTGTTCCGTGTGTTATCAACCCGCCCATAGGGGAGAGATCTCACACACAGAATGTAAGACACAGACGGCCGCTCTGACAATCATCATAACGGAGCTCGGTGTAGAGTAAAGTGAGTGTTTCAACTTTTCAATGAATTCCTGTGATAGTTTAGCTTCCATATGCGATCTGAAAACGTGCCAGACTGGCGCTTACCTCAGCTCTGCTCGTGTGAATGAAATCTGACTCCTGCTGCGTCTGTGCCGTGACTTTCGTTCGGCTCACTCACACTTTATTGAAAAGACACGTTCAGTTTTTAATTGTAGTGTTTATTCTCTAACTGAACAAAATTATTGTATTACTATGAAGATCAAAACGACGGTGTACGGAGTGGCCTCGTAGGGCAGCGAAGCAAGTGCATTCTGGGAATTGTTGTCTTTCATCCACATGAGACAAAAATACATTTTCTGTCTTTTCTCAGTCTAGAAGGCACCAAATTCAAAAATAATTTCATTTCTCATTTCATTTCTACTACATAAATGGCCCAGTTTAAATACAAAGCTTAATGTTAAATCACTGAAGTAACCTTTTAACTTCACATTGTTTCTCTTAGTAGGATGAAAATAAACTGTTATTTAAACTGTGATTACATTATATATAGAAAGTGATCAAAGAACGCTCCCTTTACAATTGCTGGAGCTGTCAATCAAACAGTGTGAGTTTATCAGTGACTGAGATCTGGACTCTCGCCAAAGCTCCCGTTATAATAAACAAATCTCTTATTTACATTGTGTTTGCACTGTTAGTTATGATGAAAGCATTCGTTAGTGTGCAGAAATCGAGTTGCACTGACGTGATCACTCTCACCATGTCTGTGATCGGCTACAGTGATCATCACTGCAACCTTTCATGCCACCATCTGAATATAATGCTTTATATCTAAATATAATGCTATAATCAACACTTTTTTCACAAATAGTTAACCTTGAGAGTTTTAATAGTAAAAATGTGCAAAAAGTTTTCGAGTTCCACATGTAATGCATAGCTATTTAATGTGCAAAGATGTCAGCCAATCACAGCAGTGGGCGTTTACACTGGTGTCTCAAAGCAGCCAATCACAGCAGTGGGCGTTTACACTGAAGTCTCACAGCAGCCAATTACAGCAGTGGGCGTTTACACTGAAGTATCACAGCAGCCAATCACAGCAGTGGGCGTTTACACTGAAGTCTCACAGCAGCCAATTACAGCAGTGGGCGTTTACACTGAAGTATCACAGCAGCCAATTACAGCAGTGGGCGTTTACACTGAAGTCTCACAGCAGCCAATCACAGCAGTGGGCGTTTACACTGAAGTCTCACAGCAGCCAATCACAGCAGTGGGTGTTTACACTGAAGTATCACAGCAGCCAATCACAGCAGTGGGCGTTTACACTGAAGTATCACAGCAGCCAATCACAGCAGTGGGCGTTTACACTGAAGTCTCACAGCAGCCAATCACAGCAGTGGGCGTTTACACTGAAGTCTCACAGCAGCCAATCACAGCAGTGGGCGTTTACACTGAAGTCTCACAGCAGCCAATCACAGCAGTGGGTGTTTACACTGAAGTATCACAGCAGCCAATCACAGCAGTGGGCGTTTACACTGAAGTCTCACAGCAGCCAATCACAGCAGTGGGCGTTTACACTGAAGTCTCACAGCAGCCAATCACAGCCGTGGGCGTTTACACTGAAGTCTCACAGCAGCCAATCACAGCAGTGGGCGTTTACACTGAAGTATCACAGCAGCCAATCACAGCAGTGGGCGTTTACACTGAAGTCTCACAGCAGCAAATCACAGCAGTGGGTGTTTACACTGAAGTATCACAGCAGCCAATCACAGCAGTGGGCGTTTACACTGAAGTATCACAGCAGCCAATCACAGCAGTGGGCGTTTACACTGAAGTCTCACAGCAGCCAATCACAGCAGTGGGTGTTTACACTGAAGTATCACAGCAGCCAATCACAGCAGTGGGCGTTTACACTGAAGTCTCACAGCAGCCAATCACAGCAGTGGGCGTTTACACTGAAGTCTCACAGCAGCCAATCACAGCAGTGGGCGTTTACACTGAAGTCTCACAGCAGCCAATCACAGCAGTGGGCGTTTACACTGAAGTATCACAGCAGCCAATCACAGCAGTGGGCGTTTACACTGAAGTCTCACAGCAGCCAATCACAGCAGTGGGTGTTTACACTGAAGTATCACAGCAGCCAATCACAGCAGTGGGCGTTTACACTGAAGTCTCACAGCAGCCAATCACAGCAGTGGGCGTTTACACTGAAGTCTCACAGCAGCCAATCACAGCCGTGGGCGTTTACACAAGTCTCACAGCAGCGGGCGTTTACACTGAAGTCTCACAGCACCCAATTACAGCAGTGGGCGTTTACACTGAAGTCTCACAGCAGCCAATCACAGCAGTGGGCGTTTACACTGAAGTATCACAGCAGCCAATCACAGCAGTGGGTGTTTACACAAGTCTAACAGCAGCCAATCACAGCCGTGGGCGTTTACACAAGTCTCACAGCAGCCAATCACAGCAGTGGGCGTTTACACTGAAGTCTCACAGCAGCCAATCACAGCAGTGGGCGTTTACACAAGTCTCACAGCAGCCAATCACAACAGTGGGCGTTTACACTGAAGTCTGACAGCAGCCAATCACAGCAGTGGGCGTTTACACTGAAGTCTCACAGCAGCCAATCACAGCAGTGGGCGTTTACACAAGTCTAACAGCAGCCAATCACAGCAGTGGGCGTTTACACAAGTCTCACAGCAGCCAATCACAGCAGTGGGCGTTTACACAAGTCTCACAGCAGCCAATCACAACAGTGGGCGTTTACACTGAAGTCTGACAGCAGCCAATCACAGCAGTGGGCGTTTACACTGAAGTCTCACAGCAGCCAATCACAGCAGTGGGTGTTTACACAAGTCTAACAGCAGCCAATCACAGCAGTGGGCGTTTACACAAGTCTCACAGCAGCCAATCACAGCAGTGGGCGTTTACACAAGTCTCACAGCAGCCAATCACAACAGTGGGCGTTTACACTGAAGTCTGACAGCAGCCAATCACAGCAGTGGGCATTTACACTGAAGTCTCACAGCAGCCAATCACAGCAGTGGGCATTTACACAAGTCTCACAGCAGTGGGCGTTTACACAAGTCTCACAGCAGTGGGCGTTTACACTGGTCTCACAGACACGCCCCTTCAAACAGAGCATTCAAATCGGAGGCTAAAATCAGGGTAGGAAAAATGCCTTTTATTTATGAATTATGACAATTTTCGATATAAAAATCATACTAGCATTATAAGTGCACCACACTTTATGAAACAAGACATTATGAAAAAAATAAAATAATGCAGTTCATGACCCCTTTAATACTAGAGGCAAACAGAACATGCCAACCAGTCAGTCCCTGACACCTTGGTGCACTACAAATAATGTACAAAGAAAAAGTTAAAACAAGTCTAAACACAGGCCATTTGATGCATAAACACAAAACATCGCTTTGAATAAATGTGCCTGCCATACAATACATAAATGCAAATAATATTAATTATGTGTGTGTGTGTGTGTGTGTGTGTGTGTGTGTGTGTGTGTGTGTGTGTGTGTGTGTGTGTGTGTGTGTAAAATATATATATATGGTTTATCAGATGTACATATTTTTATGAAAATATGAGCAACTGTGTTCGACTCCTTTCACCTGAGGGAAGATCATTAGCAAGTCATTTGCTTTAGAGGTGAGAGAGAACGACAAGTTATGTGAAGTTATGTGAAGTTTCAACAAATATGTGAACTGATTCTTCATTTACATATTTACTAGGAAATTAATTGCATTACACACGTTTTATGCATGCAATAAAATCAATTTTGAAAATTAAATGTGTTTTGCACAATATTGTGTATGAATGCATGTCACTTGTCATGCATGCAATCTGCTTTGATGCTCTGCTCCCAAATGAACTTGCAGGAAAGCCGTGCACACCAAAGTCAGGTCAAAAACTGCACTGGTCGATTTCCAGGGCACAAATCTGCAGTGATGTATGAGCACCATGAATAATCTAGAAATTGTGCTCATGGGTGAATAGTCACAATCCTCCCGTCACATTCTGTACAGCTGCGCTCTAATTGAGGCGCTGTTCAACAACATGTGGCTCTATTACACATTCACGGAGAACTGCTTTATCATACTCAGCATAATTGCTACGTCACATTGTGCAAAGCTTCAAGGTTTTTGAAATGGGCTCTCTCTCTATATATTGACGTTTCAAGAGGCATTTTTAAACCACAAGAATGGGAGGCAGCGAGGATCCTTCAGGAAATCGTGCGGAGCCTCTGAAAATATGATATATCTGATGCATACTCTAAGATTGAACTCTCACAATTCAGATTTCATAGTTCAGTCAAGAAGAAAACACAAAGCAGGGCTTAAAGGACAACTCCGGTGAAAAATTAACCTAGGGGTAATTAACACATGGTTACCGAGTAGATCGTTCTCTGGGATCCGTTTTCATGAAAATCGAATGTAAAGAGTTTTACCTCTAAAAACAGATTAGCTTATAACGCTAGTATATGGGGCACAGAATAAGTCAAATTAAATCGCTAGTTAATACCACTATCAAGGCTCAAAATAGCCTCACACTAACACGGTAGCATAATGAAGGTCCCTAAATGCAATTTATGCATTTATTTATGCATTTATTTACTTATTTATTTACTATAAACGTTTAAATTTTTTAAATATTTAAAAATGCACAAGTCAGCATGAAATGAAGGTAATTTTCTAAAAGCATGTTATTGATCTAATTGTGAATGATTCACCTATGCAAATGTTGTTTTGTTTTCTTTGTTTTTGTCATTTGAATCACTTGTAATTTTTAATGATGTATGCCGGATGGGATAATTTCAGCAAAATGTCAACAACGTCTTAAAGAGAAGCCTATAGCACAAACACATGCATGTGAGAAAAGCTTGTGAAACCAATGTCAAAATCAAGCGGCAACCTCCCCCACTTTCTCTTGAAGCCAATACGGAAGCGATTTAAACTGCAATTCACCGACTGGCCACTAGGGCTCCAGAAGGAGCAGCACTAATTGTAAATGGGGGTGTTTTCAGAGCACCCCTGTGTCACAGGTAACAGTCTGTCTTCAGAACACCCCCTTGTTTCCACTTCTTTTGGATTAGCCCAACCCACTAGTGAAGAGAAGTCTCTCGTTGGTCCTTTGTTTTTCATTCCCCTCTGGCTCAAACGCACGCCCATAGCGGTAAACTTGAGGAACGCCCATCAACACACACATGAGGGGAAGTGTCACAACGCCACGCTTCAGTCGTGCTGCAAAAGTGGATCTGTACTGTCGGTTTTGCCGCGTTCATTTCATCAGGTGGAGAGCACTAATTGCTAATGGGGGTGTTTTCAGAGCAGCCCTGTTTCCACTTCTTTTGGATTAGCCCAACCCACTGGAGAAGAGAGACAGATTGAAGAAGGCTAGTTTGCTATATATTATTTATTTAATTGTGAGAGCGTTTTTTTCCTGCTCTTGATCTGGCTTGTTTAATAAATATTCATTTTTTATTAAAGTGGACGTGCCTTTTGTGTTTAAGAGTAAAAGCTTTAAGTTAATAATAGTCTATTAGTGTCTCAGCCGCAAAGCTGAGCTGATCCTATGTTTGAACTGCACAGAGCGGCTGAAATTATAGTGTCTGTCAGTTATTATAATACATATGACAAAAACAATTGTCTAAATTATGTTGCATATTCCTCAAAAGTTCTTGTGATGATATCACTAGCTGACAACATAGTACTATATTTTGGGAAATCATAGGCTATGATGGTGCACGTGATGCAACGCTGTCAGAGCCGAAAGACTCGTGTGTCAGACTCATTTCAGTGCCAAATAATCAGCTCAAAAACTATTTAATATACTGCAAATAGCCTACTAGTATTTTATGTTTATTTATAATTAATTTAGGCAGACAACAAGGCTACCAAGTACTGCGCACAGTGCACAGATAATTCATTTAACATTTTTTTTCCTAACGTCATTTTTAGTCGAAAATTTCAGGACTTCAGTCGACCAAGATTTTCTTTGGTTGATTACAGCCCTACACTGCAGTGAGAGTAAAGCGTTTCTGCAAAATAAAACCGAAAACCGAGGGGAACGCTGATGTGACGCCATCGACAGGCGACTCCCTTCAGGCGACTCCCTTTATAATTTTGTTATAGTACTTGGTGTGAACAGACCTTTACTTGCCGTTTATTTGTAATTATTTGTGAAATTTACTAGCAATTGCTGAATTAAAATAGTTTCAAACCTGATCTTTTTTTTCAGTGTAGTAATATCAGCTAATTATGGATGATTACATGCAACTCAACCTAATCCGAATCCTAACCATAACCCTATAGTAATCCAAATTTCGAACCCAAGTCATTACCCAATCCCAGCAGACCTTCGCTAAGATGTGGCATGGCAACAACATACAGAAAATTCAGCACTGGCCCATTTGAGTAAGCCTTCTGTCAACAGGCCCAAACCAGCCTCACGCTTGTCACTGAGCCCTGCGAGAGAGTAAGAACAATCCCAAAAACGCTGACTCCAAGAATTCATCTTCACTATAGATGTGGATGTCATATTTTACTCTCCACGCAGGCAGATAGGATAAGACAGAATCACTGTTCATTCACTTTTTCTGCTGCCCTGGCACCTGTGGGAAAGACAATCTGGCATCCCTCCATCACCACCTCTCCCCTCCTGTCCCCGGTGTAAGAAGGTGTTGTCCACTAGTTGAACCCTGCCCACGGCACACAGTCAGAGGTGATGTGACAGATGGAAAAAAGCTGTTTATTTGGCTTGTGCTCGGTTTTGGAGCTGTCAGGTAAATCCTGGCCCTGCTTCCCTGCTCCTGACAGATGTGGCCATTAGTTTTAACACACTGGCATACCAACCAGTTTAGAGTGGCAACATCTCACTGACTGAGGAGTGAGGGAGTCAGACTCACAGCGCTAAACTCCCTCACTGACTACAACAGGAAAAACTCAGTTAAACCAATGATTATGCTCATTTCTCCGTCCTTTACAAACCTAACAAATCAATAAATGAACAGACACAGACACTGCTCGACATATTCTTCAGGAAGGAAGAAAAATCACTCACTCACACACTCAAATTGTATAGCATAGCATTTGAGGTCGGTAAAATGAACAATATTTAATGTTTATTATGAAAAAGTATCATACTCACCATGGCATTATTTACTTGATCAATACAGTTAAACAGAAATATTGTGAAATATTATTTACAATTTAAAATAAAAGTATTATTTTTAGCATCATCTTCAGTGTCACATGATCCTTCAGAAATCATTCTAATATGCTGATTTGAATGTTGAAAACAGTTGTGCTGCTCAGCATTTCTGTGGAAACTTTATTTTTATTAATTAAACTGCATTTATTTGAAATGGAAATCTAAACATCTTTATTTGTCATTTTTGATCAATTTAATACATCCTTGCTGAGAAAAAGTATTAATATATTTTTAAAATGTTGATATGTTAAAACAATTATGATAAATAATTTTTTGAAGCGATGTTTCTACAATAAACCCTTTATCTTCTGAAACACATTTTTAAATGTTTTAAAAATAAAAGTATTTTACAATATTTTTGTATCTAAATTATTGCTATTTTATGCTATTTTCCTCATCAAGTATCCATAATATGCTAGAAAAATTTTGCGATGGAAATTCATTGGTCAAAAAATGTGGGAACAATGTTATTCAAATCAACACACACACCACACACATGATCTTGTGAACATGACAATTTATGTCATAGCCTAAGCAGTCTAAGACTTACCAAACCTCAGTTCAAAAGTGATGGAGTGATTCATATGGATGACAGTGACACACGGCACCAGTGGCGGTAAAGGCATTAAGCTGAAGTTTTATGGTTCAGAGCGAGGGCACCTGCTTCATACTGAGGTTTCTTCAAGGCATGTTTGTACACAAAATGACCAGTCCTCTTAAAGACCACTGGGTGAATCATGTGGTTTAAGAGATCTGAGCCTCTAGGCTCATGCAAACCGCTGCTAAACACACTCACACTCACACTCACACTCACACTCACACTCACACTCACACACAGATCTTTTGATCAATTTAATGCATCCATACTGAATACAAATGGAAAATATTTAATACATTAAAAAAAACTAAATTTAATATACTTTAAAAAGACTCTGACTCACTCACTCACACCCTCTATCACTCACACTAACCCACTCACTCCCTCTATCACTCACTCCCTCCCTCCCACACTCACTCAATTACACTAGCCCACGCTCACACACACACACTCTCTCTCTCTCACACACACACACTCTCTCACACACCAACACACTCTCTCTCTAACACACACGCACGCTTACACGCTCAATCACTCACACACTCTCACCAACTCACACACACACGCACGCTTTCACGCTCAATCACTCACACACTCACTCACTCACACACTCACTCAATTACACTAACCCACGCTCACACACACACACACTCTCTCTCACACACACTCACACTCACTCACACTAACCCACACACTCTCTCTCTCTAACACACACGCTCAATCACTCACACACTCTCACTCTCACCAACTCACACACACTCACATACACGCTTTCACGCTCAATCACTCACACACTCACTCTCACACACACACAATCACTCAATTACACTAACCCACGCTCACACACACACTCACTCACTTTCTCACACTAACCCACACACTCTCTCTCTCTAACACACGCACGCTTACACGCTCAATCACTCACACACTCTCACTCTGACCAACTCACACACACACACGCACGCTTACACGCTCAATCACTCACACACACACATATATTTTGATCGATTTAATGCATCCATGCTCTTAATGCACACACACACGCACTCACTTTCTCACACTAACCCACACACTCTCTCTCTCTCTAACACACACGCACGCTTACACGCTCAATCACTCACACACTCTCACTCTTACTCTCACCAACTCACACACACACGCACGCTTACACGCTCAATCACTCTCACACACACAGAGATATTTTGATCGATTTAATGCATCCATGCTCTTAATGCACACACACACACACACACTCACTCACTCTCTCTCTCTCTCTCACACTTTTTTCAAAATTGTTTGAGTATGAATTAAATTCATCCAATGAACTATTTACACAAAGAGGAACATGAAATGGCCACCAAACAACTTACCACTGAGGTCCAGTTCCAATAAGACCGTTTCCTGTCCCGGGAGCCACTTAACTCTCTAAAAAAACTTTAATTCCAGGATATTCTATTCCATCACACATCTGTTCAAATCTTTGTAGAAGTAAACCCACGGATCATGCAGTGAGGAAAATACTCTTCTTCAACCAAATATAATGACCCGTCAAAAAAGACTTGCTTAAGTATTAGAAAAGGTCAATTAAAAAGTTGAAATAACAGGAAGTCACATTTCTTCTTGATGTTAAATTGAATTTGCCCAAATGTCCAAGTGCTCCCCCTTGTGTTGGTTTAAAATGCAGTAGTGTCCAAAAGTGACGTCTGGAGGGGATATCTGCTTATATTCCATTTGAAATGTTAAGGTTGCTTGCTTCATAGTGTATTTTGTCAGAACACAAATCTGATTTTGAATGGCCGTCAATGGGGGAAGACGCTTTTTGTCCACCAGCAGGGACTAACCAGTTTTAACGCAACTGCAATGAGAAGGTTCATCGCCAGGTTACATGTTGATCAAATCATCACAGAGACTAAAGGCAGTGCACACAATGAGGCTCACAATGCCCCATCCCTAAAAGGATGAGGATAAATATGCCTTTGCTTCTTCACACCAGTGTCATTTCCATATCTATGCCGTTTTGCATGGTCGGCATGCGGTTTGGGCTTAAAGAGGAGTCATTACCAGCAAGCGAGCAGCGTTTGCATACCATGAAAGGCTTAAGGTGCTTGTTTTTACGCAGCCCTCTATCATTTCCCGTAATTGAAGACAAGCGTGCCATTTTCTTCTCATTCACAAGATAATTTGATGGAAGGCAAATGTTATCATTTCAGGGAGGCGAGCTGCATCTGTTTGCCGTTGCGCAATTTCCCTGTACGGCCCGCCGCCCGCTGCGACACAGAGCCCTCACGCAATAAAAGAAACGTCAAAGAAAAGAAAAGTAAAAGAATGGATCTGCCAGCACGCTCTGCTATGTGTCCCTAATTACCTTGGAAATCAAGTCAATGTGGAATTAGTATGCAAATAGCCACACAGGATGAGACGCCACTTACGCCGGCCTGATCAAAAGCCGGTTGCGCTGTGAAAGTAATTCACGTTGAAATGCATATGCAAGAGGTAATCAAGGGCTACTACACCAGCATAAAGCATCGAGAGCAACAATTACAAGCACAGAAGGCTGACGAGGTCTAATTCGACAAAGCGATTGCTACAAGTTTCCCTAATTAACAATCACAAACGAGACACAGAACAGTGAGACAAATTGATTTCTAAAGAGGTATTTGAATAGTGATGGCGAATGGGCTGAGGAGGCGTTTTATATTTGAATTTGTAAGGAAGATGTCAATGACCCAAGACGAAACGGTTCAGGGTTGTTCAATCTAGCCTGTGCGTTCCCGTCTTTCTCAAGATTGAAACATTGTGGATCCATTACTCTACACAAGAGCCACTGCTCATTTCATTTCCATCTTGTGTCTCTGATTGGATATAATGGCTCGGAAATCCCAACGCGATACGAGAGAAGAGAATAGGCCGTATAGGGAATTGTTAAGCTTGTGATTATTGGTGTGTGTGTGTGTGTTCCCGACACTTTATTTCCTTTGTTTTTCAGGTTTAGAAGAATCACAATGTCTCATTAACACCTACAATATGCCATACCAACACAATCTGCGATAACACCCTTACATAACTTAACCGAACACTGAATAAATTGACTGTTTGCATCTGTTGCATGCTTAATGACAGAACGGACAGAGAAACATACATTCATATTCATCTTCATATAATCTTTAATAAGTTTAACATGTTCATTTGATAAGTCCTTAATAGAGAAGTTTTGTGCACGGACAGGTTTGAAGAAGAACTTTTTCAATAACATCTTACAACTTTATTCAGGATGGATGGATGGATGAACGGATGGACGGATGAATGTATATTTGGATGGATGGGCGGAGAGACGGTTAGATAAGTGGATGGATGGATGGATGGATGGATGGATGGATAGATGGATGGACAGATGGATGTGTGGATGGATGGACGGACAGACGGATGGATGGATAGATGGAGAGACTGATGGACGGATGGATGAATGGATGAATGGATATTTGGATGGATGTTTGGATGGACAGATGGATGGATGTGTGGATGGATGGACGGACACACGGATGGATGGATGGATGGATGGATGGATGGATGGATGGACGGATAGACGGATGGATGGACGGACAGATGTGTGGATGGATGGACAGATGGAAGGAGAGATGGTTAGATAGGTGGGTGGATAGATGGAGAGACTGATGGATGGATGGATGGATGGACGGACAGACGGATGGATGGACGGACAGATGTGTGGATGGATGGATGGACAGATGGAAGGAGAGATGGTTAGATAGGTGGGTGGATGGATAGACTGATGGATGGATGGATGGATGGATGTGTGGAAGGATGGACGGACAGACGGACGGATGGATGGATGGAGAGACGGTTAGATAGGTGGATGGATGGATGGATGGAGAGACTGATGGATGGATGGATGGATAGATGGATGGATGGAGAGACTGATGAATGGATGGATGGATGACGGATGGATGGACAGACAGAAGGACGTTTGGATGAATGGATGGATGGACTGACAGATGGATGATGGATGGAGAGACGGTTAGATAGGTGGATGGATGGATGGACGGATGGATGGATGGAGAGACTGATGGATGGATGGATGGATGGATGGATGGATGGATAGATGGATGGATGGATGGATGGATGGATGATGGATGGATGGATGGACGGACAGATGAATGGATGTTTGGATGGATGGATAGACTGACAGATGGATGGATGGATGGATGGATGGATGGATGGATGGATGGATGTTTGGACGGATGGATGGATGGATGGATGAATGAATGGATGGATGGATGTTTGGACGGATGGATGGATGTTTGGACGTATGGATGGATGGATGAATGAATGGATGGATGGATGAATGAATGGATGGATGGATGTTTGGACGGATGGATGGACGGATGGATGAATGAATGGATGGATGGATGTTTGGACGGATGGATGGATGTTTGGACGGATGGATGGATGAATGAATGGATGGATGGATGTTTGGACGGATGGATGGACGGATGGATGAATGAATGGATGGATGGATGTTTGGACGGATGGATGGACGGATGGATGAATGAATGGATGGATGGATGTTTGGACGGATGGATGAATGAATGGATGGATGGATGTTTGGACGGATGGATGGACGGATGGATGAATGAATGGATGGATGGATGTTTGGACGGATGGATGGATGTTTGGACGGATGGATGGATGAATGGATGGATGGATGGATGGATGAAATAAAGAAAAACATTTAATTAAATTAAAAAATAAAATCAAAAACAATACATATTTTATATAAAATAAACAAATAAATAAAAAACAAATAAACAAAAATGTATATAAAATAATATAAAAATTAAATATAAATAAATAAACAAACAAACAAATTAAAATAAAATAAAAGCAATAACTTAAACAAATAAACACATAAAATAAAAATATAATTACATAAATAAATTAATTAAATATACAAATTAAATAAAGAAAAAAAGAAATAAATTCTTTAATTCCAGGTAATTCAGACTCTCATGTGGTAAACTAGAATATTCTGGGTTCAATGCAAGGGCACTTTTAAAATAATGTTGATTACCACAAACCATAATTAATCTTATCCATAATTTTTCTGATGTCACTGAGTTACAATGAGGCACTAACAGTGGAAGTGAATGGGGTAAATCTGTAAACATGGACCAAAAACAGATAACCTTTGACCTGTGGTCAGAAGCGGTCACCATAATCCCCTGAGCTACTTAGGTCACAGGTCACTGGATTGTGGCTTGCTCAATGCCAGATATCTTGGTACTAACAGGGTGACTAGCAGCAAACTGTGATGGTGATGATGATAATGTAACAGTGCAGCACTCATGTAACCCTGTCACTTCTTTCTACATCCACGGCGAACCCTGCCTTCCACTGAGTGTGTGTGTGTGTGTGTGTGTGTGTGTGTGTGTGTGTGTGTGTGTGTGTGTGTGTGTGTGTGTGTGTGTGTGTGTGTACAGTTCTGTCGAGAGGACATACTTCATACTGCCTCGCTCTCTCAGAGAAAAAGGCATGTAATGGTGCATGGGCTGGAAAACAGACACAGACTTTAAAAGAGCCACCTGGGTGATTGTTGACCTACATAGGTAACCATATGGTGGGTTTCATATAGTGTGCAGAGCCATGATGCAATATAGATCAATTCAAAGACATGCGCCCAGAGCATCTTTTCCAACCCAATACATCACATCCTCTTTAAAATGATATGCATAGGGGTGAATTCAGGGTTATTGGGACACTTTTTGCCATTGAGATGACTTTGAAAAAGTGTCCCAATCAAACCTGAATCCACCCCTATCGAAATTACCTTATCTTTAGGATTTATAATTAAGAAATTCTAGGGGTCTAGATAGTCTAGTCTGGAACGAAATGAGATGACAAAGTTTGACATCTGCATAAAGTTTGTCTCGTCTGACCAAATATAGACATACGAATGGTTTATTTGCAGGCACTTTAGTTAATAATCATGCAACTTAATTATCAAAAATACATTTTTCCCATTTAGCTCATGAATCTGAGGGGGCATGTGCTTCACTCAAGGCTTCTGCGATCGGTTTATAATTGTAAGTCATTAGTGGTCCGCTGTAATATGGACTGACAAACCTTCCTATGTTGTTACTTGTTTGGAAATGAACTCAATTAGACAGCACTGTTATCACAAGCGATGCTGGCTGAAGTGTATATTATTAGTCTAGGCACACAGCAATAAATTTGCACATTATTATACACCAGACTGTTAATTATATAGAAAAAAATAACGTGCAATTCACAACTCTCCACATTTACTGAAAAAAACAAGGAATTGCTGCACAATAATAATGTGAGCTCCTCGGAAATGATGCAAGGAGGTAGTCATCGGTTCACTGCACATCAGTCAGATTCTCTGTCCTGTTTTCTGCTTAATGCTGCAGTAGAAATGTTATCATGTGACAAGCAATGTATGTTATTTTTTATTTATTTCAATGTATAAAGCAAACTGTGCACACATCTGTGTTTTTACAGGACTTCACATGACCTTTTTTAGACCTTTGGTGAATAGAATAGACTCTTTTATATAATAATTTTACTATAAAAGTGCCTTAATTTCTTAAAATTGTTACAAAGACTAATATACTACAATGACATTATATGGTATTGTTTATAGTTAATATACAGTGAGGAAAATAAGTATTTGAACACCCTGCTATTTTGCAAGTTCTCCCACTTAGAAATCATGGAGGGGTCTGAAATTGTCATCGTAGGTGCATGTCCACTGTGAGAGACATAATCTAAAAAAAAAAATCCAGAAATCACAATGTATGATTTTTTAACTATTTATTTGTATGATACAGCTGCAAATAAGTATTTGAACACCTGAGAAAATCAATGTTAATATTTGGTACAGTAGCCTTTGTTTGCAATTACAGAGGTCAAACGCTTCCTGTAGTTTTTCAGCAGGTTTGCACTGCAGGAGGGATTTTGGCCCACTCCTCCACACAGATCTTCTCTAGATCAGTCAGGTTTCTGGCCTGTCGCTGAGAAACACAGAGTTTGAGCTCCCTCCAAAGATTCTCTATTGGGTTTAGGTCTGGAGACTGGCTAGGCCACGCCAGAACCTTGATATGCTTCTTACAGAGCCACTCCTTGGTTATCTTGGCTGTGTGCTTCGGGTCATTGTCATGTTGGAAGACCCAGCCTCGACCCATCTTCAATGCTCTAACTGAGGGAAGGAGGTTGTTCCCCAAAATCTCACAATACATGGCCCCGGTCATCCTCTCCTTAATACAGTGCAGTCGCCCTGTCCCATGTGCAGAAAAACACCCCCAAAGCATGATGCTACCACCCCCATGCTTCACGGTAGGGATGGTGTTCTTGGGATGGTACTCATCATTCTTCTTCCTCCAAACACGTTTAGTGGAATTATGACCAAAAAGTTCTATTTTGGTCTCATCTGACCACATGACTTTCTCCCATGACTCCTCTGGATCATCCAAATGGTCATTGGCAAACTTGAGACGGGCCTTGACATGTGCTGGTTTAAGCAGGGGAACCTTCCGTGCCATGCATGATTTCAAACCATGACGTCTTAGTGTATTACCAACAGTAACCTTGGAAACGGTGGTCCCAGCTCTTTTCAGGTCATTGACCAGCTCCTCCCGTGTAGTTCTGGGCTGATTTCTCACCTTTCTTAGGATCATTGAGACCCCACGAGGTGAGATCTTGCATGGAGCCCCAGTCCGAGGGAGATTGACAGTCATGTTTAGCTTCTTCCATTTTCTAATGATTGCTCCAACAGTGGACCTTTTTTCACCAAGCTGCTTGGCAATTTCCCCGTAGCCCTTTCCAGCCTTGTGGAGGTGTACAATTTTGTCTCTAGTGTCTTTGGACAGCTCTTTGGTCTTGGCCATGTTATGCTGGCTACACACCAAAAGATAATCGACAATCCTAGCTATGTCCCGATTATCTTGATGGTTCTAAAGATTATCTTATCAGATTTTCCTGTGGTGTGAAGTGTGTTAAGAGTGTCCGAACCTGCTCGGAACAACGTCGGAGCCATCCCGATCGCGAATCGTAAATATTCAACAAGAAATCCTGATGTGTGGGAGGAACACCGAGGACAAAAGCGCGCACACTCATGTGAAACAAAATAATATCCAATCAGAAAGCACGCTGAGAGAATACGGAAGCATAACATATGCGGTCATGGCGCAACTTTATGTAATAAGGCAATTTCAAAGAGAATAATATCTATTTTCCAAGAAACACCTGAATATAACAATTATTAAAAAAACATAGCAGTGTGATTTTTTACCATTACTCACCTCTAGCTCACTCTGTAGCATGTACAGACCATGTTCCCACCGTCTCCACGACTTCACCCAAACCCTTTTCTTTTTTGTGTGTTTATTTTCTGTGAAAATCATTCCAAACACTATCATCGCAATTTCTTCCTGCATATCATCCGCCATGTTTATTCTGAAGTCTCGCAAGATTTTGCAAGATTTCCTGTGTTTACAGTCGGGACTCTGGTTGAAAATCTTTTTGTGTGTGGTGTGCTGTCTTTGTCACATCATGGCACACCACACACTATAGGAGCAAAATGGTTAAATCTAGGATTATTTGTCCTCGTGTTTGTGGTCTATCACATTTTGAAAATCTTATAAGATGTAAAAAATCTTTTGGTGTGTACCCAGCATTAGTAGTTGGATTCTAACTGATTGTATGGGGTGGACAGGTGTCTTTATGCAGCTAACGACCTCAAACAGGTGCATCTAATTTAGGATAATAAATGGAGTGGAGGTGGACATTTTAAAGGCATAAGGTCTTTGAGGGTCAGAATTCTAGCTGATAGACAGGTGTTCAAATACTTATTTGCAGCTGTATCATACAAATAAATAGTTAAAAAATCATATATTGTGATTTCTGGATTTTTTTTTTTTTAGATTATGTCTCTCACAGTGGACATGCACCTACAATGACAATTTCAGACCCCTCCATGATTTCAAAGTGGGAGAACTTACGAATACGAATTTTCCTATTTTTATGTAGGGTGATCAAATGATGACAGAATTTTATAATAAAAGAGGGGGAGAACAATGATTTTGAAGGGGTCATGAACTGCTTTGTTTTATAATGTTTCCCGTGGTGCACTTATAATGTTAGTATGATACATATTTTATAAATAAAAGGTATTTTTCCTACCCTGATTTTAGCCTCTGATTTGAACGCTCTGTTTCAAGGGGCATGTCTGCAGTGAGACTTCAGTGTAAACTACACTCAAAAAAAAAAGGTGCGGCACTAAAAGTGGTTCTTGGTCGTAATCATAGGGAAACCACGTTTGGTGCTGTATAGCACCATATCTTAAAGGGTTAGTTCACCCAAAATTGAAAATAAAGTCAGTAATTACTCACCCTCATGTTGTTCCAACCATGTAAGACCTTCGTTCATCTTCGGAACATAATTTAGTATATTTTTTATGAAATCTGAGAGCTGTCTCACTCCTCCATAGGCTTTCAGAGGGACTGAAACTTTATTATTGTTGTTCAATTTGAGCCTCTGACGCCACGACGCATGCGCGAAAACTGAGATTAGTAGTAGTAGAAGAAGAACGCCGTTTTCGCGCATGCGTCGTGGCGTCAGAGGCTCAAATTGAACAACAATAATAGTGGGATAAAGTCGTTATTTTTGTTGTTTTTCCGCTCAAAAAGTATTTTCGTCGCATGATAGACTTAATACAGAGCCACTGTAGTCATTTGGACTCCTTAAATGACGTTTTTACTTACTATTCTGGGCCATCAAGTTTCATTCCCTCTGAAAGCCTATGGAGGAGTGAGACAGCTCTCAGATTTCATCAAAAATATACTAAATTATGTTCCGAAGATGAACGAAGGTCTTACATGGTTGGAACAACATGAGGGTGAGTAATTACTGACTTTATTTTCAATTTTGGGTGAACTAACCCTTTAACATGTTCTGTATATGGTAGTGGTGCTATATAGCACCTCAGTCAAAGAACCGATGAAGAACCGCTGAAGAACCACTGAAGCACCAAGATTTGGTACTATACAGCACTTAAAGTGATTTCCCTATGATTACGAGCCAAGAACAACTTTTAGTGCCATATAGCACCATTTCTTTTTAGAGTGTAGGTATGCACCGAAACCAGGATTCAGATTCGGCAGAATATTGGGCTTTTTGACGGGGTTCGGTTTCTGCCAAAATTTTCTTCCACTGAACCGAACCTTAAACTTGCACTACTCGCGCTCTGCTGGTCGAACGTAATGACGCTGCCGTTGATTATGGAAACGTGTTTACTAGCTGGACCGTTCGAATGCAGGCTGTGAGAAAGTGAAAATGGGACTCGTGTTGTTTGGCAGTACTTTAAAGGGGTGATGAATTGAGAAATCAACTTTCCTTTGAGCCTTTGGTGTATAAAAGTTAATCATGATATAAGAATATCCTGTAAGTTTCAGAGCTGAAAACGTCCTTGTTAGTCAAAGAAAAGCTTTTATTGACACCAGGCCCAGAAAACGAGAGATCTCACAATATGTCGACCATTGACGTCATAGGACGCAGAAGCACCGCCTCAAGCCCCGCCCACCGACTCGTGGAGCTAAACGATGCCGGTTCCAGCTCACGTGCATAAGACATTGTGCGTTTGTTCACTTCATTTCACCGCAGAATCGATTGTAAACAAGATGCAGGTCGAGACTGGATTTGCAGACATATTGAGATTAAAACACAATGCTGTGCCTTCTATGTTGGATCCGACAGGAACGGTGCAACACACTTATGTGAGTAAAACATGTTTTTATATGTGTTAGTGTTGCATTGTTACAGATCGTTTGATATCTATTGATTACATACCTTACATACGCACGCAGTCACAGGCTGGAGAAGCTGTTATTGGTTCATTCGTGATCAGACTCGGACTTGTAACGCCAGCTCCCAAAGGCCAACATCCCGGGGATATGTGTTTTTCAGACGGGCTACCACCTTTCTTGCGCGCGCGTGTGTGTGTACGGTTTGCGGTTATATTCACTGATGATCAGGCGAAATGATACAGAAATAACATTCCATTCAATCGCGGGTGGATGAGAGATAAATCATTGTTTGTTTGATAAAGACATTTCGCGAGCCCTGTGAACGTTTCTCCAGGCGCTTTCAAAACAATTTCCACATGTGCTGAGGGGAGCTGAAGCTCATTAAATATGCAAATCTTATCCAATCCTAGCCAAGAAAAATATCCATATTCAAAACTTTACCAAGTAAACTTTCGGCCGACCGCCTTCTCTGTTCAATTTATCGAAAGACTAACGCGACCAAGTACACTCGTCATGACGTCACGTACACATCTTGAGTTTCACTTTCAACATTCAACACTTTTTTTCGATCGGATGGAAGGCGATCGGTCGAAAGTTTACTTGATAAAGTTTTAAATATGAATATTTTTCTTACACAAACGCGTCGATTCGCTTCAGAAGGCCTTTATTAACACCCCGAAGCTGCGTGGAGCACGTTATTTGATGGGCAGATGCACTTTATGGACTTCAAAAACAGAGCAACTATAAATCCAATTCTAATGCTTGGATTAGCCTGGATAGATAACTCAGATTTATTCGTCTAAAAGAAGAATGTCATATACACCTAGGATCATGGGCGTCGGAACCATTGTATGTGGGTGGGACAAGACCCACCCACTTTTTACGATCAATGATATTGGACCCACTCACTTTTATCGTCTCTAACATTCAGCACATGTCTGTTTACCTACCCCTAATCGATAAACACTTATTATTAAACACATGTTAGACGCTTTATTTCCACTTTTCTAATATTTTCGTAATTTTTATTGAAAATAAATGCCTTTCCGATCTGATATGTGATGGGAAAAGATTGAGCTCGGCGAAAGGAAGACTCGAACCGCGGGTCGATTTGTGTCAAAACTAGATGCCGTGCGTCATACCCCTACACTACTGACGCTCTCAATGATATGGCGATTCACATAATTTTGTCTTTCCGAACTATACGCTTAGCAAGCAAAGTGGTATATTTGTACTTATTGGCATCTACTCCAGTAAAAAAATTCTGAGGACCCACCCACATTTTTTTGGCTTCCGACGCCCATGCCTAGGATGACTTGAGGTTGAGTAAATTATGGGCTAATTTTCATTTTTGGGTGAACTATCACTTTAAAGGGTAACTTCAGTGATTTCGCATTAAGCTTTGTATTTAAACTGGGTCATTTATGTAGTAGAAATGTGAAATTATTTTTGAATTTGGTGCCTTCTAGACTGAGAAAAGACAGAAAATGTATTTTTGTCTCATGTGGATGAAAGACAACAACTCCCAGAATGCACTTGCTTCGCTGCCCTATGAGGCCACTCTGTACAACGTTGTTTTGATCTTAATAGTAATACAATCATTTTGTTCAGTTAGAGAATAAACACTACAATTAAAAACTGAACGTGTCTTTTCAATAAAGTGTGAGTGAGCCGAACGAAAGTCACGGCACAGACGCAGCAGGA
>CM042261.1:4915658-4918158 GCA_023566225.1 Romanogobio albipinnatus | reverse complement strand
TCCAATGACACACTCCCTTAAATAGGCGCTTTTACGCTTTGAAACCAAATCTTCGATAATCTTGTCTGTCCGCGGTTTGCTCGTTCGGCTGGTGCTGTATTGAGCAGACCCGTTCAGTTTTTAATTGTTTTGTCAGTTCTCTAACTGAACTAAATGATTTTATTACTATACAGCGGAGCGGGGCGGTGCGGCGGTGGGCAAGGGATGTTAACAGTGTTTTGCCTAATCTGTATTAAAGAGAAAAGAATCACTTCATCTGACATTTAAAGTGAATAAAATAGCCTTGACAGCTTACTGGTGTTTCACAACTGCTGTCTGAAGAGCCTTGTTCTCTCCCCAAACTTGTGTGGTAGTTTTTCTACGGTCTATGGGTAACGTTAGTTGAGGTGCACGGTGGATCAAACCACTGTGAGGCAAGGGGGGAGGGGGGACTCAAAATGTTTCTGAACTTAAAACGCATTTTTTGTCCAGTTTGTATTGTTTTACTACTTACACATTTATTTTAAGTTTATATTGTTATATTATTTACAATACTCAGCATGGTTTTTAGGGGGGGACAGCCCTCAGATTGGGGGGGTCCTGTCCCTCCTGTCCCCCCCGCGATTTACGCCCCTGGGTGCTATATAGCACCTTAGTCAAAGAACCAGTGAAGAACCGCTGAAGAACCACCAAAGCACCAAAATTGGTGCTATATAGCACTAAAAAAGGTTCCCCTATGATTACGAGCCAAGAACCATTTTGGTGCCATATAGAACCTTTTTTTTTTTAGAGTGTAGTGCAATTAAAATTTGTATCAAGTGTTTCTTAATCGGAGTTGAACATTTTAAGATTTTTATTTGTCACCGAAAGGCATATTTGTCAAATCAAAGAGATTAGCACAAAATTGAATTTATGTAGCTCCCTCAGCATCTGTGTGTTAAAAAAATGAATTGCCTTGTTTTCCAGTCTGATGCAAGTCGATGACAAACAAGACGGAAAATGGTCTCCAGGCGTAATTGCAAGCAGGGAGCTAAAAGTAAAATTACATTAAAACAGGAGCTCCGACAAAAAACAGGCTGTTTTCTTGGTGGAATTGAAAACGAGTGCATTTCTGACTATTGTTTCTGGAGTCGAGTTAAAAAGTTTCCGGCTAAAAACTTCAGGGAGAATGTGTCTCAGCCTCCGATTATTTTACCTAGATTCCCTCAGAAAGCCACCATTCCATGGGTATTCGCTTTAAAGGGCTTTTTATTTTTTTGTTCCCATGTTTTCAAAGACCTGCTGCTTGGAGCAGGGCAAGTAAAGGAGGTGTGTGTAAAAGAAGTCTTTTTACCTTGCCAGAATGTGTTGAAAGGCACAAAACACTGGATCTAATGTAAAAAGAGCTCCACTCACTCTACTGTTTTCAAACAGAATTCACAATAGTTGTTTTGCAAGGATATAGTATATTGCAGATCATTTTGGAAATGATATTACTCATATAATACAGGGAGTGCAGAATTATTAGGCAAGTTGTATTTTTGAGGATTAATTTTACAACATTAATAATTAAACAACAACCATGTTGTCAATGAACACAAAAAACTCATTAATATCAAAGCTGAATATTTTTGGAAGTGGTTTTTAGTTTTAGCTATTTTAGGGGGATATCTGTGTGTGCAGGTGACTATTACTGTGCATAATTATTAGGCAACTTAACAAAAAACAAATTTATACCCATTTCAATTATTTATTTTTACCAGTGAAACCAATATAACATCTCAACATTCACAAATATACATTTCTGACATTCAAAAACCAAACAAAAACAAATCAGTGACCAATATAGCCACCTTTCTTTGCAAGGACACTCAAAAGCCTGCCATCCATGGATTTTGTCAGTGTTTTGATCTGTTCACCATCAACATTGCGTGCAGCAGCAACCACAGCCTCCCAGACACTGTTCAGAGAGGTGTACTGTTTTCCCTCCTTGTAAATCGCACATTTGATGATGGACCACAGGTTCTCAATGGGGTTCAGATCAGGTGAACAAGGAGGCCATATCATTAGATTTTCTTCTTTTATACCCTTTCTTGCCAGCCACGCTGTGGAGTACTTGGACGCGTGTGATGGAGCATTGTCCTGCATGAAAATCATGTTTTTCTTGAAGGATGCAGACTTCTTCCTGTACCACTGCTTGAAGAAGGTGTCTTCCAGAAACTGGCAGTAGGACTGGGAGTTGAGCTTGACTCCATCCTCAACCCTTGCTGGAAATGAGAGTGAGTCGGACTGGAGCTCTCTGCCCTTTACCAATCCAGCCACGGGCCCATCCATCTGGCCCATCAAGACTCACTCTCATTTCATCAGTCCATAAAACCTTAGAAAAATCAGTATTGAGATATTTCTTGGCCCAGTCTTGACGTTTCAGCTTGTGTGTCTTGTTCAGTGGTGGTCGACTTTCTGCCTTTCTTACCTTGGCCATGTCTCTGAGTATTGCACACCTTGTGCTTTTGGGCACTCCAGTGATGTTGCAGCTCTGAAA